>JAQIWH010006008.1:0-13581 GCA_034695005.1 Cryptops parisi
CTCTCTCTCTCTCTCTCTCTCTCTCTGATCACCATACTGTACTAGTGTTTTTCTTCTCCCGGTCACGGCTCGAAGCCTTGATCGGTGAGAAAATCAGTCCGACCTTATGATTAACATAAATTGTATGGAATTAACCGAATATATCTGACAGCGAGCCAAGATGTATTTTAAAATAATTATCTTATCAACCGAAAAGGCCAAGGAGAACGAGTGAAAAATCGACTGGGCCTCCCCAGAGGTGCCGCTGGTCACGAGGAGGGGGGAGGGGAGCTCTTCAACTTTTGGAAAAATGGTGGACCACCAATATATTTTACTACAAACACACTGTACAATCATCAAGCCCCCCACCCCACCCCCAATAAAGGTGAACTTTTTCAACCTGTGAAAAAGTATCTACGATTTTTTTTTCTCCAATACACAACAGCCGATATTGTTCTTAGCTTGATTTGAAAAATAAAATTACAAAATAAAAAACGTGCTACCCTATAATTTCAACTTCGGTATTAGTTAAAAGAAAACTAGTTTAAGGCCAAAAAGTTACATAAGTTAGCCCCTAGTATTAAAAAAAAAAAGCACATAAATAAATCAGTCGCTATTGTTTATCGAATAGGGTAATTCGCATGTATCGAAATAAAAGACGACGATGGAAATCAAAATTATTATTTATATATATAGGGTGATTCGAATGTCATGCAAACCAATCATTATACATGATATAAATATGTACTTTCGTAATTTTTCTTTAGTGCCAAATTATCTTTTTACATTTCAAACATGTCACATAACAAAACTACCGGTATATAATCACACAAAATTCAAAAAGTCAAAAACTATATGATCACATTATATCTAATTTTGTATAATTGAAGGACCTGGTGTAAAATGTGTCAAGTGACATTTTCACAATTTCGAGAAAAAAAGAGTTTAAAGATCTGAACTTGCTTTGGTGTCTATGGGCTAATTCACACTTTTTGCACTAATATTGTTGCATGTATTATTGTAATATTATGCGTTAGAAGGCTACCTAACACTAACACATTGGAAAATGCTTCTAAGTCATTTTTTAACAAAAATTTTAATTACTACGCCCCTTCAATAACTTTATTGTCTCTCGACACGAAAATAAAAAATAAAAATTATAAAAATAGCTTAAACTTGGCATCACCCTGTAGAGCTTATATTCTATTGTGAAAAATCTCACCTATGTTGGTGAGTGAGATTTTTTTCTTGTTTTTCTCAAAATAAGAAGAAAAAAAAGCATGTTATTAATAAAAGTACAAGCAAATGTACAGGGTGATCTAAAATTACGAATGTAACTCATGAATATTTAAAAAATTAAAGCATTCAAATTTCCTGTACAATGTCTGAAAAATAGCATTTAATTAACTTTCATACCCACGACTTGAAAAAAAGAAAAAGCCCCTTTGGAATTTTTGCTGCGTTTTTCACCAATCATGTGTGCACCACTGTCATCATTACCCACCCACACAGACATATAAAAACGCACGTGTCTTAATCTCTCCAACCCAACAACCATCAAAAACTTTTTAATTGCATTACACACAGTTCTCATTTCTTCAACGCTTAATGATTCTCTCAATAATAAAAAAAAGTAAGGGGGGGGGGGCCCTAGGCGACATTGGGAGAAAAAAAATTTTCAACTACCATTCAGCAACTATTTCCACTTCGTATCACACTGAAGATGTTTAATTGCTAACGTATACAACCAATGTAGAACTTTTTGTTTTAATATTTAAAACACTAAGAAAGTTTGGTGATATCGTTTTTTTTTCACACCAATGTTGGCAACGTTTAAATTTTGCAGTACCCCCCCCCCCAAAACCCCCTTCAACAATCATCTTGACTGCAAAGCGATGGGGCAGAAATTGCCATGAGTCATCCCATAGGGTTTTCCCCCTTTATTGATTTGGCGTTTTTCAAGTAGCGTTTTTTCTACTGGAATAGGCAAGAAGCAGACGTAACTGATCAGTCGAATAAAAAGAAACAAAAATCAACTTTTGAAATAGAATCGTCGACTCTTAATAAATCAAGTTAACTATCGGATAACTAATGACAATAACACCTATAAATAATAACACTAACAATAAACTAATAACACCTTAACACCTATATTCATATTTATACGCAGTAAATCACTATTACTATTATAAAATTATACTACCTCTGTCCTAAATTATGGTATACATTTCATGTACAATTGTCTAATTTTGAACAGTTGTTCTTTGGTTTTCAAACCAAATTTTAAAAGCACAGTATTTGAAACAAAAACGAGGAAAGTTGTTGATTAAGTGTTTATTCTGACGGATTCACAACAATGAATGATTGCTCAGATAACTATATTTAGTATACTATATAAGTACTGTAAGTACAGTATATGCATGTTTATTTATGAAAATTATCTTGAATTGAAGTATGTGGCTGTGAGCGTCAGCAACACTCTACGAGAAAAAACCCCACCTTCGCGTGACATATTTTCAAAATCGACACGACATTGATCCGTCAAAATTTAATGGAATTTAATGTACCGCGGACTGTGTTTAAATTTCAAATTTCAGCTTTCTGAAACATCGGAAAGTTGGTCAAAATAGTTCGCAAAGATGTTGAAGCGCGCGCGCACACACACAAACAACGGACAAGCCAAATTAAATAAAAGATTGTAATAAAAGGTTGTAAAAACCTATGTATAATATGTAAAAGCGTTATGTATACCAAAATATGGTACAAAAAAAAAGACATATGCGTACCATAATTTAGGACAGATGTAGTAAATTTAGCGTCATATAGCAAATACAGTATCATTACCTGTACACGATACTTTAGGTCCACAAAACACACGATACAGTTGAAAAAAAGATGCACTGTCCCAATTTTATAATCTCCTTCGAACAAATACAGCAAGACTACATTTTACGTGGGCCTACTTGTATTGTAGATATACAGTAAGAATCTATATTTTTCACTAACGTGAAGCAGTGAAGCCAAAAAACAACCCAACATCGGTAGAGTGGATTTTCAAGTCAGGTTTTCTGTTCAATCGAGGAGAAAATAAAACACTGGTTGTTGAAGAGAAAAAAATAAAATAAAATAAAACAATTCCCCAAATACATTTAAAACACTGCATGGATGACTGCAAGCAAATCTCACTACCCCCATTTTTTTTCTTCTCCCTCCCCCCTCCCTAAAAAACTACACCACTTGCACCAATTTGAGTAATGCTGAACAACGGGCATAAAAAATTTATTACAAAACAAGAAATGACATTAAAAACACCTACAATGCTAATACATTGAAATCGGGTTATTGTGATCACGGATATTGTTATCGATTGACTATTGTTATCATGATCAGCCAGTTGCAAGACACTGATTAGTGTATTTTTAACCATTGTTTAATGTTACCAGCCGGTTATTGCTATCAAAAAGTACTGGTCCCAAAGTGATCACAATAACCGGATTCCACTGTATTTTCAACTATATACTGTACTGCACAATGTACGTTACAAGCTTTGACATAAACTATATTGGACCATGCGACGTAACGATTCACCGTGATGAAACGCAATACAGTTTCGGAAAAGTCAACTTTTTTTTTGTCGATATTTTTTCGACTTCCTCAAAAAATTTGTAACTGTTGAATACCTAAAGGGCAAAATATGAAACACAACCAGCTGAAAACAACAAACGTAGCAAATACTTGTGTTATTTTATCAGCTGCTCAAGGCAGAGAAAAAGAGACCAAGACAAACGACATGCTAGAGCAGATGGCGCCAAATTCGGTTTGCTAAATCCAATTGTTCCAACGCGTCAAAATGTATTTTCATTTTTTGTTTACGACCCTGTTGCGAAGCAGCACCTAACTAACTTCGACATCCCTTCACAAAAAATGGAACTTCCACTGTCTGTCTGCTTTCTACTCCTACTTACAATAACTTTCTTCAAAAAAAAAATTAAAAGAAAAAAAAAAGTTAATTATTTATCCCACCCTATATGATGCTAACCCTCGTAAAAAATTACTTAATCTAATAATATATTACTTATTAGTACCGTTCAGTGTGACGTCACTTTGCCCCTTAGGGGCGAGAATCATTAGAGCAGCTGAAGGTGGTTCTTGTATTTTTTTTGAAGAGAACCGTCCTACCATTTTAACATATATATCTTTTCGATCATCATCATCATAGACCTTGTCCTTTCCTTCTATGGCCACACGCTGTAATTATTGCAAAGTCGTAAAAAAAAATAAAGGTAAAAAGTCTCGAGCTGTAAATTACCCACATCCTTGAATAATCATTAACCGTATTCAATACAAGTTGTATAAAAGTCTTGTCATTCTAGAGCGAGATTGTACACAGATTGTACAAGAGCAAAAGTTGCGTCATTTTTTAAAAATAAAAAGGAATATCAACGAAAAACGATTCGATTTTTATAGCTGGTTCAACGAGTTTTTGTTCCTATGGTACATCTGATTGAGCATAATGAGAGAGACATAAACCATCATAAGGAAAGGTTTTACACACTTTTCCACGACTTAACGAGCTGGGACGAACCTCAGTTTACCAATCATTTAAAAACTGAATTAAGTCTATTAATAATAAAATTTCTGAAGCAAAAAAAAATATCAAAAATTCCCGTAAAAATAAAAACAGAAATAACCCTAACAAAAATCTATTCCACGTGAGTAAAAATTATTTTTAAGCATACTATTTAACACGGCTCGATATTTATATACTGGCATATAGCGTCCGCCATAAGGTTTTTATTTAACAGTATATAGGCAGTGACACTCGTGAGACTAAAACAGATCTCATCGACACCTCATTCATCAAAATTCATCAAGCCATTTGACCTGTAGGAGGGTCTAAAGAATAATGAAAATATAGCATGTAGCATCAGCCATATTGGATTTTCATTGATGAAATGTAGGGTCCGCCATGTTGGTTTTTCATGACGGCATGTAGCCAGTGTCACTCGATAAACTAAAACGAATTCATAGACACCTCATTCATCGAATCCATCGAGTCGTCTTGTTTTCGTAAGTAAAAACTCGCAACTCACTCACTCACCCTCAAGTGAACCTAAAGAGTCTAAAAATAGGAAAATTTAGATTTTGCCCGTCACTATTTTAGTATTGCTAAACAGTGCGGTATTTTGCTATTGCTAAAAACCGACGCAACATTGGCCAGTAATCAATATAAGAAACGATATATTAATCTTTCTAAAATAAAATCCCGATATCAAATCGTTTGATGGCCTGCGGTGGCCAAATGCAACGATTTTTCACACTGGCTTCGCGCCAACTCACTTTTGTCGTAGTTATAACAAGCAAATCATCGGGATTCAGCAATACCCCTTACTGAGTCAATTAGACAGTGGCGGGCAGATAAGAGACAAGGTCCGAAAATTCAAACAGTTAACTTGTACAATGTATAGAAATTTAGGAACTTAAACAAAACTTGTTTGAACTTCCGTTTACAGTTTATTTTTTATATCGAAAAGATTGGAGAATTGCTGTAACATTATTCAGAATATATTTTTTAAGAAACTATACTTTGTAGTTCGTCCCTTGGGGTTCCCACAGAAAAGGTCGTTTAATCTGGATTCAGGTTGCCTACTGACATGACACTTGGACGTGTCGATCAATGTGTACATCCGGATAAAATCTACTCAACAAACGGTTAACACTGGCGACGAAAAAAAAAATCGAGTGATACAAAAAAGAGAGATGTGTGTGACTATAAAAGAGGAAGGTAAGGAAAAATCTGCTCTTTCATGCCGCCCACGACTTAGTGTCGGCATGACACGGGATTAAGAAGGAAGTTGTCTTTTGACATGCACAAAAAAAAAAGCTCCCTATACAGAAGAACTACCAAACTACACTATTACCGAGCTAAGCTGAGAGCGAACAAAAGAGTTTGAAACAACACTCCTGTTTTTGTATATACCGGTATGTGAATAAAATCCCGTTTCATCAATAGTTAACGAATCACGTGAGAAAAAAAAGAGCGTCGAAAAAATGTCGAGCTTTTAAAACTACTTGTTGAATGAACGACCGTCGTTGTATAATTGATGAGTTGGGTGGAAAAATGGCGTAAATCACTTACGTCGTTATTCCTTAAAATGCATCTATTGAATCGGTTTAGACCAGTCTATAGCAGCATGAAGACATTAGGCTGGTTATAATTTACACTTTCGAACTTTTTGGAGCAATAATATAGAACGCGACTGAAATTTTTTGTGATTTCTTTCTTTTTGTCGCTTCACTTCCTGGGTGTTTGACTCGCTCGTTTCACTTCCAAAACAATGGAAAAGATACCTTCGAAAAAACGACGTAAATGCATTTATAAATTAGCACGATATTTGGAATAACGGCGTAATTGCATTTTTAAATTAGCTTATCACTCGAGACTTGTCAACTAAAGTTAAGATTTGGTTTTTTTTGCAAAACCTGTTCATTTTCCTTTTATAAATATACAGTTGACAGCAATTTTTTTTTTTTTTAATTATTAAATTTGAAGGTGCCAGGCGTTTTTTGCCATTTTTCTCAAAACTACATTTTTTTGAGTTACGCCGTTATTTCACACAGCTCCTCAATTGAGAACTAGATATACAATCATCATCATCCTGTGTGGTTACTAGTAGACGTGGGAGGACGACAGTCATGTTATTTTGCAAGGGTTGCTTCTGCTGCTGCTGCTGCTGTAATTCACCTGGACTCGTCGTTTTCACCTGGCACGACGAGGTGGCCACAACAATGCGACAGATGCTAAGCACCTCCCAACTTAATCAGAGTGAGTGCCGCCTTGCATCTCAACACGAGCCCTTTGCCCTCATTTGAAAGTCTAATCCGACTTGGATGATATTTTCCTCCTCTTCTACTACTGCTACTATTCCTCGGCCCAAAACCGACCAGCGCCTCTTCATCACTTTACACCTACTACAACTACTAAACAACGACAACGAAAACAACACCCAACTAAAGAACTTTCCTAGTTCCACACTGAGAAGTGCGAGACTTTTCTCCAACCACACTAAATGCAAACGACATCTCCTTACACGTGAAAAAACCATTTTTTTTCCTCACTTGATTAAAATTTAATTTAATCTAAAATCTAATTTAATTTAAAAAAAGTCTGTTTACTTTAAAGCCTTTACCAATACAAGAAATCTTCGATTCATGAATTTTGTATATGTGATTTTATTATAATGCAACGAGAGAAATCATCTTGGATGCTCGTTTATATGCAAGTTAATTTCGCCATTACGCGATTCAGTGCGACGGTGCACAAGTGTCAACGCTCCTCCTGCTGCCGTTTCTTCCTCAACGTGTACGCCACATGTGGCGCAAAAGCTGGTCTCAAACGGAAATTGTTTTTTAAGATTTTTTTTTGTTTGCATTTTATGCAAATTTCGATATGCGATTTTCAATTAATGCGTGGCTTCCTTAATAAAACGTAACACTCGCATAAACTGAGAACTACCTGTACAGTATACCACTGTTTACTCAACGAAACAGTACACTTTACTTATAACAAGCAATTTTGTTACACTGCTTGCACAACGCTTTATCTAAACAATTGAAAAGCTTCGGGCAATATTATGATAAGCCACACTTTCCCAAAAATGACATTTTTGCATCAAACTGTCCCACATTACTGTTTATAGCCTGTTACCTTACCACTTCCTGGATTTTCGAAAAATTTTCGGCACAATATAGAGAATCAGCTTGTATGGTACTCTGGAGTTTCTCACCAGAAAAACGACTCTCCTGAACATTTTTTAAAATGTGGCTTATCATTATATTACCCGAAGCATCTCAATTATACTAACAATTAGTTAGGAAATACTACACTGTATCGTGTATTAAAAACAAAATTTGAAGATAATTTCACCGAATTCGTAAGTTTTCTTTATCAGCAAAACCAGTCGACGTACAACGAAAACTTCCATTTAAAACTGGATCTACCAATGAGTTTTCCACCGTTACGAACACCACTAACTGCAACACACACAAAAAAAAAACACAACGCAACACAACAACAAAACTTTTCTACTACACTTTAAGTACCCTCAATTGACGTTTAATACCAATCAGCCCATTCGAGACTCGTTATCTACTACGACTTAGCCATTACAACTTGCCCCTTGATGACACACATCAACCTTTTTCCAACCCATCTACCGTCTTATAACAAATATATATATATATATATATAAAATAGATTTAAAACAACTAAAAAACAGCAACATAGAAGAGCTAATCACAGGCGTTGAAATGCTGCTCGGTTGATCTTAAACCGCGTGGTCCATCGAAGAAATAAGAGTACAAAAAAAAAACAACCAACAAAACCTAAGCGTTTGACCACGCGTGTCGTCCATTGCAAAAAGGACATTTCCTCCCAGCCCCAAAGGTTGCAATAATGAGCACCTTGAGTTGACAGCTGACAGCACACATCAGGATCCAATGCCCAAGGGGATTTAGGGTTCATCCTCCACACAGTCAAAAGAGACGGGAAAAAAGTCATTCAAAACGGTACGAAAAAGAGAACAGCCAATGATTACGACCTGACTTCATTAATGACTATTCTTCTATAGTAACACACACACAAAAAAAATTATGACGAATCCTGCGGGCGAACCGATTAAACGATAGGCGTAGAAAATGAAAGACTAACCCCTTCCGCCCCGTAGGATGAAGAGAGAAGAATAGCTTTTAGTCTACTACAGCTACAGCCAAACTCAAGGTTGGTGGCTATGGAACAAAGAAGTCATACACGTTTCAAAGAAGAACAACAACAACTACTAACAGCAATATAATAGTCTAATTTGTTTCGAAAAAAAAGGGTTGAACCAGATCGGTAAAAAGAAATCAAGGACGAATTAAAAGGTTACAAGGACTGTGATTATAGCTCGTAATATAATACCGATGTTGGAAGCAAAAACGACGAAGATCATCCAATTTGAAAATCATGAACGATGGTGTAATCAATTCCAATGTTGAAAGTTCATTTCCTTTAAGAAAATAGGTAGTCTGCTTTCCCCTCTTTTCGTACAGTCTATAGACTTAAGATTTATAAGTCTTAGGCCTGGTCTACACGTAACA
Organism: Cryptops parisi; assembly: GCA_034695005.1. Classification (NCBI taxonomy): domain Eukaryota; kingdom Metazoa; phylum Arthropoda; class Chilopoda; order Scolopendromorpha; family Cryptopidae; genus Cryptops; species Cryptops parisi. The sequence goes on from JAQIWH010006008.1 coordinate 9,118, forward strand.
TTTTATCGTCAGTCCGGCATGAAGAAATCAGTTCGACAGACAAGACACTACTCATTTAGTTCATGCAAATGTTCAAACTTGCCGTCCACACGTACCGTTTGGTCTGTGCAGTCTGGCATGCTCATGCAGACCTGACGACAAAAGGTTACGTGTAGACCACGCTTTAGAGTTAATTTACGTCTATTTTGTAGCCACTTTTATATGTAAAATCTAATGACTAATTTTAGAATTACTTATTAGACTTTACATAGAAAAGTGGATACAAAATAGACGTAGATTTGTAAAATACAGGTAGTTTACGATTAATGCAAATTCGAATAGTATGTGCGATTTCGCAATACAAATTTTCTTAGATGCTCGTTATAAAAGATAAATTTCGCTATTGTGCGACTTAAGCTAATGCACTAAAAGAGAAGACTAAGAGATGAAGTTCTGATCTCTTCATGGAAATTTCGATTTGTGCGAGTTTTGCGCAAAATGTAACTCTCGCATAAAACCGAGGACTTTCTGAAAACATAATATTAACATTAATACACAGTCTGTATATTAATATTGATATTAATGTTTTCAGAAAGTTCTCGGTTTAGTTGCGATTAACGAAAAATCGCAAATTTAGAACTCGCATAAATCGAGGAATATCTATATGATACAGATATTCCTCGATTTATGCAAGTTCTAAATCTGCGATTTCGTTAATTAGAGACGAGAAAAATCTTCTCAGACGCTCATTATAGGCGTTAAAAACTTCGCTGTATGTATTGCGCGATAGCAATGCGACGCAATGACGCACAGGTAACTTTAGTTGACTTATGAAAATTCCGATATATGCGAGATTTGCGCAGAACGGCACCTTAGGGCTTAGGATATTCTTCGTACATTAATTAATGAAACTTTTTTTTAAAAATAAATTTAACTAGCGATTTATTTGAAAATGATAAAATTATTGGAAAATTCTGTGTATGAATGTGAAAAAAAAATTAAATATTTAGATGTGTTAGCTCATCGTTCATTATATCTCCACTAGTGCGTTTATCGTTCGTGACGTCATCGCAGGCAACGCGGAAGTGGCGTGCTGAACAGTAGAGAAAAAGCGATGGATGAGAATCGAGTGTCGCCGTGGCGGGGGCGTCATGGTCCAATTTCATCGCCACGGGTGTCGTTATTGGCAAAACGTAAAAATGAGGAAAACTAGGGGAGAGGGGTGACAAAGAGTCCATAAATCACTGTCATGCTTCATAATTAAGAAATGCCGAGCGTAATGATGGCAACGAATGAATTGCCACCACCGCCGCCGAACAACTTCGTCACTTCGCAGCACCGCACACAAATTCTGACCTCGACAACGGCGAAAACTCAACCACGAAAAATATGCTTACTATTTTCACCAACCCAAGAAAATATTCTCACCCTTGTTCTCTGGTGCAATAATAATACGCAATAGTAATCTCATCATCTTTAAACGACCCAATTCAAACAGCCAAAAAATCTCGCAATGCAATTAGTAGAGAGGACGAGAGAAGATGACGTTGGAGCGAAATGTGATGGCATTCGAGAACTTCGTCGTAAAAGAGATGATATTGCATTGCAGACCATTACAAGTTAGGAAAAGAATTTCACCTAGTTTTGGAACTGCGTTTAAGCTAGATAGACGTTCAAACCAAATGCAAGATAAAACATTTTTAAAAAAAAAAAATTCACACTCAATTCGAGTTCAAAACCTCTTTTTTTTAATAAAATGCTTCCCACATTGGACGTGATTTCAAATAAAAAAAAATTGAAAATAAAATAAAATCCGAAAGTTTTATGGTCGTTTAAATCATAAAATATGAATAAACTGATAAAACGTTAAGTTACGCAAAGTTTTGGATTTCAACAATGTGTCGTATATACATTATAATTAAAAATAGAAGCATTTTTTGTTTACACTCACGCTGTAAACAAAAGACGAGTATATACTGTATATATGGATCGTCATAAACCATAGTGAACTAACTCATTTTTTACAGTTTCTGAGCTGATGCATGAAATGTCATGATCGACATTTACACTTTTTACGACATTACTCTAAGTCATGATCGAAGCATAGACTAAGAATTATATCGCTGGACCAATTAGAGATAGTTACACGGCACAGTGAACCAATCGGAAGAGCATGCAACCTCATGAACAAACCACACATAAAATCATCGTTTTCGCAAATTGAAGTTTGTTGACTTAGTTCGGTATGGTTTAAGAAAACTATCCATGTAACATAGCATACAAACGACAGTACAACATAACAACGTGACCGTAATCAAGTATGAAATGAAAAAGGAGTGCATCAGAATGTTTTTAGAATTAATTTAATCATTATTGACGGTTTAACTTTTAGAGTCGTTATTATTAGTATTATTGACAGCATAAAGCTAGTTTAGATTGAAATTAAACAATGTTGAATCACGTAATTCCAAAACCAGTTTTCAATATAAACGCATTACGTTAGAATATTTTAGCTAAAATCCTACTAATAAAAGAGCACGACCTTCTTCCTCCTCCTACTACTACTCCTCCTCACCAGTTAAAGCCATTGGACAAGAAACATCACGTGGTTCTTTCTTTTGCACCTGGGCATAAAGAAAGAATTCTAGAACCTTCTAGAACTTTCAAGAACCTTCTAGAAACTTCCACTGTGTGGCAGTTTTTACTAGCGCCATCTCACCATGTGCGAAAATGCCAAAACTCATACCGAAATCGATACTCTAACTGTAACAAATAAATAACTTTTCCGTCATTTTTGACGGGCATTTTACTGGTTTTTATAATTTAAAATAACATTTTCTAGATAAACGAATGACAGTAATTTAAAGTTTAAGTCAATAAAGTATGTGAATAAAAAATCAGATGATTTGTGAAATTCAACCGATATCAAAATTCTACCCAGTTAAATGCATCTTTATAAACAAACAAAATAAATGAAATCTAAACTTCATCCCTGTTGATCCATGTTGATTCTTGTGATAGATCTTTCTAAATGAATCGTGACTGAAAAAAAAAGTAGCTTTAAGAGAGAAACGAAACGTCTCTAATCGCTCTCCCTATCCTATCGACACCACACACACCCCTCTTCGCGACGACGACGGTCAATAAATAATCAGCTCCAAAAAGATTTCAATTAGCCACGTCGCAATCGGAGTTGCAGCTCCAGTTTACGAGATAAGCAAATGAAGCGAGAATTCATCCAAAATAAGAAGGTAACACGAATAAAGAAGAAAAAAACACAAACTGTGAAAGATAATACATTGGATGAAAGGGGATGGATGTCTTTACTATCGCCATTCACGGATCACTGACACAACATCGAGGAAGCAAGGAAAAAAAATTAAATATAATTAAAAGAAAGAAAAAAGTTATATAGGGAACTTGTTGTAGCTCAGCTTAAGAGCGCTATCACGAATTTACAAACGGGGCCAAAGAGCCGATAAATTGTCTCCAGTTGCAATGGCGTTTATTAAGCGTTATCGGAACAGACGCAAAAATCAACCCAACTTTTCTTGAAGGATTCCTTCTCATAGGCAAACCCTTCTTCTTTCGCACGTCTATCAAACCGAGATACGTAACACCATCACAGTCTAAAACGAATTAGTTATTACACCCTGTTGCTTTTTACCCTTCTACTACTGCTGCTACTATAATCTATCTTTCAAGACGGAAGTTTCGCGCGAGATAAACAGAAAACACCCAAATAACACAACACATTACAGAAAAGCGGAAAACAAGCCATCGTTGTTTCACTTCGATTTTTTAATTTACGTCTTGAGGCAACTCGTTTACGAAAAGTTATATCGAATGTGTGTATACGAGAAGCTATATCGAGTTAAGAAAATCTGGTAATTAATCTCCGAGTAATTACAATTTCAACATAAATATCCACCCCACCCACCCCAAAGAAAATAAAGCTATTTTTACATGTATCTCTATACAGGAGGTACTCGATTCATGCAAAAGTTGCATTCCGCATATATTGAAATTTCCATGGAATGGCAAGATTTTAGCCTTCATTCACTTGTACACTGGTGTTCAAAATAGAAACACCACTAAAACAAAAATAAAAAATAGATCACGCTGTAGAAACATATTTTTGCATATAACGACTATTTGAGGAAACGTTTTTCGTAGACTAATGGCGAAATCACATTAAAAAGATTTGCATTGATGGAAGACTTCTCTTATATCGATAGATCAACTCACTTTAAATATAAAAATGGTAGAAAATAAATAAAATCAAAGAAACAAAAGTCAAAAACAAGAACAAAAAGACGTCAAAAAAACATTTTTAACTTTTTTTTTTCCTTTCATTTGTTTTTGAATTCTTTTTTACAACCTTTTATTTAACTTGACTGGTCGTAAAAAATGTTTCAACCTGTTTCAAATTTTGAAGTTCTTTTTTACATATGTTTCCAGTATCGTAGACACTTTAAACTTGGT
>JAQIWH010006009.1:0-13581 GCA_034695005.1 Cryptops parisi
GTAGCGTCCGCCATATTGGTTTTGCGTTAATGCCATTAACCAGTGTGGGTCAGGTCTCTAAGACAAATCTATAGACATCTCATTCATCAAAATACATCAAGTAGTTTTGTTATTATACGTAGAAACTCACTGACTGACTCACTCACTCACAAGTGAAACTAATATAAAGAGTATAAATAAAAAGTATTTTAATTAAATACTTGTAAATAAATTCAATACAAAATTGAAAAAGTTAATCTGAACATTCTTGTAGGTTTAATATTTATGAAAACAAATTATAAAAAAAATATACAAAATATTTTATTCATATAAAAATATACTATAAGATTTCGTGAATCAGTTTACCAAACATCTCAAAAATTCAATTTTATAAACTTTAGTAACAAAAAACATTTTATCCAACAAACTGAACTAAACTAAAAAAAATGAAGAAACCTAATAGTTTCTCGGGATAAAGTAAGATGAACCGTAAACTCAAAATAAAATAAAAATATGTAAAAAATATATATATATATATACATGTATATATATAAATTTAAAAAAAAACAACATCATAAACACAACAAAATCTAAAATATAAAAAAATATACATAAAATGTTTTTTTTTAAATTTATTTAAAAATTGTGAATAAAAATTGAGTTCATCATGTTTTCTAGTTGTATCAAACATAAGAGTATAGAATTCAATTAATATTCATGAAAAACTCGAGGGTGTTATTTTTTGTTGAAGAAGAAGACGAACATATTTGGTGTTGAATGACAATGGATATTTGAAGCGTAACAAGAGGTGAAAAAAAAAATATAACAAAAAAAAGGGGGAAAAACAGAGTTTGTGGAAAAATAAAATGGAGAGGCTATTGGAAAAAGAAGAGGAGGAGTTAGTGAACAAAAATAGAGGGGGTTGAAATGGTCGTTTAGCTCGCTAACAGTGGCTAAAAGTGGTCATAAACAAGTTGAAAGGGGGGGATCACCAAACATTGTGTCCTGTCACGCTAAACAGTCGTCGAAAATTTGTAATAAAAATAGACGACGAAATAAATTGAGGTTTACGTGACATTTTACGCAGAATAGTACTTTTCTCCCGTTAAAAAAGTTCCTGAAATGCTGTAATAATGTACAAAAACATAAAAATAAACAACAATCAGGGATAGTAGACTTTATTTTTTTACATTTAATTTTCTATATACGTAGTATCATGTTCCCAAAATTAAAATAGAATCTATAAAAATTCAATATATAATTGTTTCAACTCTTTATTTTAGCTTCACTTGTGAGATTGTGAGTGAGTGAGTGAGTGAGCGAGCTGAAATTTGAAAGTACAAGTATACTGCCATCTAGAGTCGATTATAAGAATATATCCACTGTACTAAAAAAAACACCCGCATAAAACGAAAACAGTATGAATCCTTCGCATAAATCAAAAACTGCATTAATCCAATGTAAAAACTGCATATTTATTTATTTATTTATTTATTTTTTTAACATAAAACAATGCACAAACAGTATATAAATCGAAAATTGCAGAAATCAATAAATGAGATTATTCAAAACTTGCAGAAATCAAATGTCGATTCACCCAGCGATTGCATAAATTTAAATTCTTATAAATCAAAATTTGCATAAATTGAAACGTGCAGAAATCAAAATGGAATTACACAAAACATACGTAAATTGAATACCGAATTATTCAAAGATTGCATAAATTTTAATTCGCATAAATCGAAACATGCAGAAAAAAATGGATTTTTTGCATTATGTATGTATGTACATATTAAAGCCTGGTCGACACGTAACGTTTTGTCGTCAGTCTAGCATGAAGAGATCAGTTTGACAGATGAAACCGACGCAAAAAAATTGCGTCCACAAAGTCGAACGCGATTTTTTTATTCAGTTTATGTAAATCGTGAAATTTGCCGTCCACACGTATTATTTTTTTTTCTGGGAAATCTGGCATGATCATGCAGAATTGACGACAAAAGGTTACGTGTAGACCGAGTTTTACACCACAATAAATACTTCGAAACATCTTGATTGTCGTTTTATAAAAAAACAAAAATTTGGGCATTGTAGTCTGGGAACTTTTCTAATAAATCGAAAAGTATTGAAAATCAATTGATTATATTGAATCAACTGACAAAATGAGTAAAAAAATTTCTACAAAGATATTGAAAGAATTAAAGTGTTAGCTTATACAATACAAAAAAGAAAATAAACAAAATTACAAAGAACATCAACAATAACGTAAACAAAAATAAAGTTCCCGGATGAAATGTTTGAGTTTTTAAACACAGTTGGTCGATTCGCAATTTTCTTTCGTTATCTGCAACTTAAAAATATAAAAACCCATTTCTTCTTCTTACAAAAATAAAAAAGCTATGTTTGCATACTTTATACCTACAAACATGGTGACGAACGACATCAATCTTTTTTTCCTTTATATATATCTCAATCTCCATTTTTTTTCCTATTATCTGTTTTTCTACATTAAGTTACCTTAGCAACAACGAAAGCTCGCTTTAGAAAATCACTCCGTCTTTCAATCTTATACCCCTACCTACCATTTTTCTTAACCTACCCCCACCCCCCTTATACCTTTTTCTCTCACACACACCTACATACTACAAGTCTATTTGGACTTCTACTTTTCCTTTCCGAAAATCACGCCTCTTGGCGACAAAGACGCACGCGACTGTGAGAAAAAAAGTGACGCTTTATCAACGCTCGGAGGAAGAAGAAAAAAGTGGAAGATGTCGACACAAGGTGTTGGAATAAAACGAAGTAGTGGAAGAAAATCTTTTACTTCCTTTCACTATTCTCGAAGAAGATGTGCAAAGTGAGGGAAAAATTTTCTTGCTTACTTTGCATGAGTAAAGAGAGGGAGAGAGAGAGAGAGAACTGGGCAGTAGTTTTGTAGAAACGTCCGTGTAGTAGGCTGCTCTTACATAGCATATAGAACTACTACTATATAAGAGCAAACCTTACCTTTTTTCTTTTATATATTTTCCCCCACCCCTCAGCACCAGAGGCACTCCAGTTACAACTTTTCCTTCGTTTTTATCAGGCCAACTAACGTGGTTACTCGAGATGGATGTTTACACAGACTCTTGTCGTCGCCTAGCACACCATTTTTCTGACATTTCCCTTCGAGAAACTCTACACTACTACCACTACTCTAGTACTGCTATCACCTTTTTCTTCTTCTTCTTTATTATTTTCCTTCTTTTTTTGCCATTTTCACTACCTGATGCTGCTTGTCTTGGTAAAACTGTTTGCGAAGAAACGAGAAAGATTTTCTATGATGACATTTCCACTGAAAAAGTACGTCGTCTGCTTAAACAGCTGCACGCTACCGAATCTGGATGTTTTATCAATTTAGTTCATTTTAGAATATACCGGTATAAGAAAAGGAGATAAATTGATAGTAAGTCGGAATTGTAATAATTAACTCAGAAATGTAGTTTTGAAATCAATTTTTTTTAAAAACATTTTATTTAACTTTGCTTGACCGTTGTGTGTCTGTGTGTGCGCTTCAACATCTTTGCGGTCTATTTTGGTCAACTTACCGATATCCTAGAAAACTGAAATTAAACTTGTTAAGTGCTAATAAAACACGTATCGTACCAGGCAGTAGATTTTGCTGTGTATACGGTTTCCACCTATCCTTTATTTTATTGGACAGTATAATATTTGAAAAAATCGTATTTTGTTCTTTACCTAACTAGGTCTAATAAAGGACACAAAAGTGTCCTTTATCGTTTTATTTATTTTTATTTCAAGAATAAGAAAAAAATTATAAAATTACTTACATATGATCTTGTGACTTAAAATGGATATAATTAAAAATCATCGTAATGAAACTTCGAATGTCTTTAATTTTGTGAAATTGTCACCATTCGATGAATAAATTATGTAGAATAAGTACTGTATACCTAAACTCCGGATTTATATTAACGTTGTGTATGTGACAATTATTTTTTTAACATTTCATATTTTTATTTCTATGTTTTCATTGTTTAAATCCATTTATAATTTTAAAAAAAAATACTTAGAAAAAGAAATAAAATTTAATTAACGATTCTTTTCACGGTATAACAAGTCTGGCTTCTTCAGAAGCAGTTTTTCCTGTTTCAAAACAACACACACAAAAAATACAATGACCACATCACCCTATTAATTATAAAGAGAATCGAATGCATTTCCACGGTGTTCGATTCAATCGTACAGATAAAGAATTTATTCACTAACATAAAAAAAAAAATTGTAAACATAAACAAAAATTAATATAAAAAAAAAAGATATTGAGATTAATCGTTTGTGTTTAGTCACCTCGAGCAACTTTAAGTTTTTTTGAAGATGTTATGTGTGATGTCAAGATAAGCTTATAATATCCGTAACATTTTCGACAAACGGAATACATAGAAAAAATATATGGGGGAAGTTGGATGATGAATTTATCATCCTCATTTTGTCTCGTGAGAAAATTTTTTTAATATTTTGGAATTGAGAATGATCCAAATCATGGTTTTGATCCAGAAAAGAAGTTCATCTACAAAAGAAATAAAATGTATTATTTTTTAAAAGATGAAAGAGAATATTAAAGGCATGAATTTTTTGCAGAGTTCTGTCATATATTCATTTTAATTTCTTACATTTTGATATTTTTACTCTTGTCATAGTCAATCCATGAAAGTACTTATTAATACTAATAGAAATAACGTTAATACATGAAAAATCCTTTTCTAAAAATATCTTTTAAAACTTATTTTGGTTCTTTTTCCGTTTACCAAGAGGTGCCGATGATGGCGCTGCAATCCGGACAACATCTGTCGCTAGGCGTATGTGACCGATCAGCACTTTTAAATGTATCTAGTAATTTGCTGTACATACTGTAATTTTTGTAATTGTGGTAAAAGGGAGTTAAAGCAAAGCCAGAGCGAGAATCGTTCCTGATCGGAATTCATTTTAGGATTTAATTCAATGTAACTCTCGTTTTGTTGATTAGTCACATACGTCTAGCGATAGATGTTGTCCGGATTGCAGCGCCATCATCGGCGCCTCTTCGACGCCTCTAGATGAACGGAACAGTACCTTTTTTTTTCTTTAAAAGAATAAAACAGATTGGTACATAAAGATTGTACGGTTAAATTATATGTTTTACTTGATTCCACGTTTTTAAAACATATGTTCATAAATGGAACAAAAAATTGAAATTCTGAGTACGATACAATAAGTAGTAGTAGTAGTAGTAGAAAACTATCAATGGTGAAAAATATTAATGGTAGAAAAATATTGAAAACGAAAATATAAATCACTACAATTTTACTTAGGAAAATTACACATACAAATGACAGTTATTTTGCATGTTGATCTAAAAAATGTAAATACAGGTAACATTTCCTGTCCATTTTTATGAATGAATATTTTCAGCACAAAGATATAAAAAACTATATCGAGATATAAAAAGTTACACGCAATCAACTGTAATAACAATTTGAACAAAATTGAACGTATACTGGCATCTAAAGACGTTTATCATAATATACTGTATAGTTCAATGGATCAAAATCGCATAAAGTGTGAACCGCATAAATCGAAAACCGCATAAGTCCAATGTAACAAAAATCGCACAAATCAAATTGCATAAATCAAAAATGGAATTACTCGAAACTCGTTCAGTATTCGATATTTGACTTATGCGAGTTTTGACTACAATAATTCCATTTTTTATTTTTTGGACTAGTAAAATGTGAATGTGATTCATGACCAACAACTACTGTATACAAATAGTTGTATAGTTGTTGGTCATGGTTAAGTAGACCTATTAAAGTAATTTTATCATGAAATTAACGTATTCTATATTTTAACTAAATAATTATTGAAATATATGAAATCTCACATTTCAAAGTGTGGATACAACGATCACGTGATTTTGATGTGGAAATTAACTATTGGAATAAAATTTGAACAAAAAAGTCAAATATTAATCCTGGTTTAAACGTAACGTTTTGTCGTCAATCTGGCATAAAAAGATCAGTTTCACAGATAATATCGACGCAAAAATCGCATCCACACTACTTATTCAGTTCATGCAATTCGTCCACACTTACCGTTTTGTCTGTGTATGATAATGCAAACAGACAACAAAATGTTACGTGTAAATCAGGCTTAAGACCGTTATACAACATCAAAAATATTGGATTTAAATAAATTTTCATACGCAAAAAAAATGTTATTTTGTCGTAAAAATAATGATTATAAAAATGTTTTTAAAAATTAAAAGACATATAAATTCCCTCGACAAAGAGTGGTGTATATAAGAAATGCAATCGGATTGTTAACACACGCTATGTCGTTTCACCCTATCATTAAACTTCATTACACAACAGACAACAGGTGTTACAGACATGGTATCAAGAATGAAAAGAACATGATTTAAAGTAAAAAAATAAACACACAAAAAAAGGAGAAATTCTTTGTCTCGAGAAAGGTGTTTTGTTGGTCATTCGTGACAAGTGACCAAGGTCGACGACTTTGTCTCACAAAAAAGGATGCTCTCAATACATAGTTACACATACCACACTTTTACATAACAATCATGATGATCTAATTTTTTGGGTAATGATAACCTATTTTTCTTAAATGATTCATACAAATAACAGGTGTGTTGCGGTACGACGCCATATTTGAAATACTTTAATAATAATAAATATTTTTTTAGTGTAATAGCTCTTTTTTAAACGTTTAATTTGTCAAATTTGTAAATGTCATACGCTTTTCATATTCAATTAATATCATCAAGAAATCAACATTGCGTGAAATAGATGTTGATACCCATCAGTTATAAAAAAAATTAATAACACTGATAATGATAATATAATTATTTTTTAATCTGTTTCCGACAAAAGTATAATCTGTTATAATAAATAAGTTATTTTTTTTTGCAAAACAATCACTTAAAACTTTAATTTTTTGTAATACTACTTTTAATGATAAATGATTACTTTGACATTAAGAAATAATTGTACTGTACTAAAATATACAAAATAATGAAATTTATTTTTATAATCATAATATTTGTTTGTAAAAAATTGATCCGTAAATTAACTAGAATAATTTATAATTGCTATGAAAATACGTTTTTGTTTATGTCTGTCTGTTTGTGCGCGCATAACTAATCAACGACTAAACTGATTTCAACAAAACTTAGTACCTAACTTAGGGTAAATTCAGAATAAATTAAAAAGCGATTTTTATTTTAAAATTTTATTAAGTCCCTGAAAAATACGTTTTTTTTTGTACACCCCCTCCCAATTCGTGGGTTGTAGCGTGAGCGTCAAACAAAATCTGATTCATACTTGAACATCTCTTAGTATAGTAAATATTGCAACGTATAACGTGACAAAAAATATTACTCGTTTCACTGACTTTTCCAACTAAATTTCTGTTTATGTCTGTCTGTTTGTGAGCGCATAACTCATCAACGGCTGAACCAATTTTAACAAAACTTAATAAGTAATTTAGGGTAGGTTCATAAAAGGTTATAAAGTGATTTTTATTTAAAAATGTTTTGTCAAGACTGAAAAATACGCCTTTTGTACACCCTCTTCATATTCGTGACTTGTAGCGTCCAACAAAATCAGATTCAAACTTGAACAGACATCGGCTTTATACATTTTTCAACGTATAACGTATTTACAACGTATAACGTGACAAAAAACATCACTCGTTTCACTAACTTTTCTAAATAAATTTTTTGTTTATGTCTGCCTGTTTGTGCGCGCATAACTCATCAACGGCTAAACTAATTTTAAAAAAACTTTCTGTATAAAATGGGGTAGGTTCAGAAAATGTTATAAAGTAACTTCTATTTTAACATTTTTATTCTGTTAAATACGACGTTAAATACGTCTGCAAAATACGTCTTTTGTACATCCCCTCCAAACTCGTGAGTTGTAGCATAAAACAAAAATCCGATTCAAACTTGAACACACCTCGTAGTATAGTGTACATACAGCGAATAACGCCGAAAGACATCACTCGTTTCACTAACTTTTCAATGGAATAAAAGGTTTTTTAATCTACGAAAGTGAAATGAATATTTGAAAAGGCAAGATGGAGGAGGGGGAGAGTAAAATAAAAGGCAGGAAAACCTCGATGACTCAGAGTAAAAATTCTCCCATCGACCCCCTCTTTTTGGGAATGAGATAACTATTTTTCCCACTTTGGCCACCACCACCAACACATCCAATGTTTGAGAGACAAAAAGAAAAACCGAATCGAGTTCAAAGCCTATTATTACATTAGTGGAAGAGGATGTCAATGTCAAACTCGACAGCAGTTTCAACAAACGCCCGAGAGTGGACAGTCCATTGTCATTCTAAACACACTTTTAAAAGCCTTTCCAATGCTTACCTTTATCATCATCTCTATCCCTCAACACATTTTCTCCCCCTATTTTTTATTTTTCTATACACTCAAACCCTACAAAACGGAATTTCTAATCACATTTTTTTTTATGATAGTTGAGTCAGACGACAAAATCCACGAAATTTATGTTTTCCTAATAGTTTTTTTTTTTCCAATTTGGTTTTTTTATATTTTTTATTAAATATTTTTTTAAAAAATTTATTTATTTCCAAACTTGGTATGCCTCATAGCGATGCCTCTTAATTTAATTTCAATGTTGGCGCTGATAGTGAATATTACAAATTCCTAATCTCATTTCCTTACAGGAAATCAATAGAGAACACCTCTTTTTCGTTATTCTTCTTCACCCTCTAACTGTACAAGCAGAAAAAAAAACTGCTGAATTTTTCTTTGGTTCTTCAATATTTTATGAACCTGGCCCTTCTACATATGTTCTCCTTACCTGTTCAGTTTTTTTTATTAATATATTCGGGTAATGTATTAAAAAAAATCTATTGACCCGAAATGAACAAAATCATGTCATTGGAAATAGTCTTTAAACATACTTTAATTTTAAAACTTAACTCAGTTTAACAAAAATTCAATCCACCATTTATTATGTACTTTAAATTAATAATCTTGAAAATGCATTTAAACTATATATAACTAACTGTAATAATGTGTAACTAAGCAATTCAGTAATAATTTCTGAAAAAACAAGCAGGTAACTCGTGCTATAACTCGTGGAGTCTTTTTGTTATACTCTTTATATTCGCTTCACTTGTGAGTGAGTGAGCGAGCTGGGAATGGAACGTATACTACCATCTATAGGCGTTTATGAGCATACTAGTAAAATAGCCCGTCCAAGGACGGTCCACGCCAATCAAAAAGCAGTGATTTCATTTTTTTAAATTATAATTTTTTTTCTTCAAGTTACAGATATTACGCTATGTTTTACAACAATTCTTCCGCTCGCGCAGCGCTCGCGTTGCTCGCGTTACAGCGATGGTAGAGCAGGTGGTAGCACAGATAACGAAGTTGAGCAAGTGGCCACCACTAACTTACTGGTGGCGCTGGCGCATAGGAGACAGAGAGAGAGAAAGTGAGTGACATTTCAAGCGTTTTATTAGTTATGAGGATGTATGGGTGTCTACCATACAATGCCCTGATTTTGGAGTGTGTTTATAGAAAAGCGTTTTTGTTTTTTTGAGTTTTTGGTGGATTGTACACGTACTACAGAAGTTCAAATTTCTACCTTAATTTTTAGCTTACTTCACTCTGTTGGGATGCTGTTGGTCATTCAACTCAAATATGTCACCTCAGAGAAGGTGTGAGTTGCTGCTATGTTAAAAATCATCCCGAAAGGATTTTGGTATTGATTGTATAGATTTAGAGAGATGGACCTCACGTGCTTTCCCCGTGAGATGGAGCTTACGATGTGTTAATTAAACTTGATATGTTAACATGACTAAGATTTTCCAATAAATAGTTAACATCTTTCTTCCTTAATTTGTGGGAATACAATAAAATTCAGCGAATTTCACGGAAACACCCTGGTAACATATTCTAACATATGAATCTGGACTATCGACATTCTTTCAATTTGCTCTTCTCTCACCATTATCACATCCTGGTTGATAACCACCGCCGTTTGGGTAGAAGTCAACATGTCCTACAGGTTCTTTCATTCCAGTAACTTATAGTGCAAAAAAAAAGAAAATAAACCTTTTAGTTTAAATAATAGGAGAAGTTCTTGTACCTTGGAACGTCTTGTACCAAGAAACATGGCCCTTCTATTTCCATTCGTTGAAAAGACTAAACACTATCCCGATAGCATAATTCTCATTGAGTAGCCCATTCACCATGTTTATTACAATGTTATTGACCGAAGTGTTTGACTATGCACATAAAAGTCAGTTGTTTGGTAGTTAAAGCAATTCTTAGTCACTTAACTAGTGAATGCTATCTTGGCCCAATCACCGAAGATTTAGATTTGACTTTTGAATGTAATGATAGTTTATGCTGTGGCAAAAAAATTAAACGTCAGTGATAAATATTCCCTAAATTAATACTTGTCTCAAGGTACAAGAGCTTTCCCTACAACAAATAAATAAATTATGAAGTACGATATTTGTAACAGTTAAAAACGACCGAGAAGCTAGAGCTTCAGAGAAAATGGTTACCAATAGAAATTAGTTAATGACCTATGTGTGAAAGATTAGTTGGCTTGATATCTGTATGGATTGCATCGACGAATTTTGCATCACAAGGATCAAGACGCACAAATTCATTTGTCCCTTCAAAGTCTCTGCCTGCTGGATCGAGCGCTATATTGACAAAACCAAGAACGACACAATTATTTCAATCACGTGAGAAGACAATTTATAATGCGATGAAGTTAGCTGTTGAGGTACTTGAAGTTTAACGAGGACACCGACTGGCCTTACAGCTGGCTTACAGTTGACTTAAATTGAGTGAAATAACAATAACTACTATCTACTAGAAACGAAGCAATATTTCTGAATAACGGGTGCATGAAAATGAACAATTGAACAAAAAACGTTTAGAGATGTTTAAAAAATGATCTATTCTGGGTATAAATTTTGCTAATGGATAAGATCTATGCCAGTAAGATAATGGTACCAGATATTCGACCGATTTTTCCATTGGATTTTCTTCCAGCATCACCCGCAATATGAGCCCCTAAGCCATGGCCAATGATATGAACGTCGTCATAG
Source organism: Cryptops parisi (assembly GCA_034695005.1). Lineage (NCBI taxonomy): Eukaryota > Metazoa > Arthropoda > Chilopoda > Scolopendromorpha > Cryptopidae > Cryptops > Cryptops parisi. The sequence continues at coordinate 11,145 of JAQIWH010006009.1, forward strand.
GTCGTCACGCTGCAATTCTTCAATAATTATAAATATTTTACTCAATGTCAGAGCTGACATATGAAACTGTAGCTTATTTCTTTTTTTTTAGTTACCACTAAAGATTCAATGAAGAGCAAAATTTCTCCTCCGACCACCCATATATTAGCAACAGACTGAGAATAAGTGGTATTCATGCCTCCATTCCAATTGACCATGATGACATTGTAAGAGAATTTGAACAAAATATATAACGCCAACTTCTGCGTTGTTCAGTGAAATGTAAAAAAACAAACAAACATGTAATTAGACTGGAACTTCCGCTCATGTTAAATAAACTGATTTTACCTCTAGCGTTTGGGGACCATCCTTATCGTGACGGCCGTGAACTAAAATCTTAACCGGACTGTTCGCTTTAAAGGTGGAGTTTTTCACTTCATCGCAGTCATTAGCTTTAAGATATTGAGGCGGTGCAAAGCCGGGCATGTTTTCCTTGGTGTATAAAGCGAACGTGGTCTTGATATCATCTCTCGGCCAGGGTCGGGGATAACGCATATAAGGTCTGTTTACCGGGTCCGTGTAAGAATTCATATCAAATACACCCAATCCTCGATAGCAAATCCATGTCGGCGGATCATCTGAAAATTTAACAAGTTTCGAACAAAACCATAAACCTGTAATATAAACGTGTACGAGTTTTTTTTGTATACGTTTTGTTACATTTGTACATTATATACAAGTAGGGTAGTCCGTCATAATAATGACAAATCTAAAACTTAACGGGTCAAACGTGACAGAACGAATTCCAGAAAAAATATAATACACTCTGATTTGGGATAAAATTCTCTTTTTGTTACATCACATTGTTTCAAATATTATAAAATTAATGTGCACTCAAATAACTTTAGTTAATTTTGTAATTGGTTTAGTTAATTTTAGTTTTGTAATTGCATAAACATGACTTTTTGGCAAGGAGTCGTCGTAGTAATTTTTATGTACAGTCTGAACTAACGGAAAGAGTAGAAAGTGAATCTGCTGTAAATTTAGGGATACAGAAATTTTGCAACTGTTGGTATTACGACTGTTGGTAAATTTTGCGAATCTTAAACAAACATAGAGAGCCAATACATATCACTAGTAAGTTTTATACTGTATCGCTTATAAAACAAACAAGCAAACACACTCGTAAACAAACTCACGGTGCAAAGCAGAGAATTTTTAGCTCGTGTCAATAAACAAATTCTGAATAGCGAGCATATGAATTTGAATGACGAGTGGGTTTGCTGTATTTGTCATGTTTACTTTCTCCGTTTATACAAGAACGGTTTTGTTCTTGTTCATTCCCCAAACATTCTGGAAACAGTAGTACAAAACTGATTAATATGAACTGCATGTTGATTTTCATTTTGCTCAGCATTAACCATAGGGATGGTTAATGTTACTGTTATAAACTGGTTTAAACTAGACTGGTTTAGACCGCTGGATTTATATAGTCGTGAAAAAGATGGATGATGTGACGTAACCATTATTCGCGTGTGAAATTTCTGGTTTTCTAACGTGGCTAGCCACACAGTGTTAGTCTACTTTTTCAAATGTCAGTAAATGTCAAATTCCTCATGTCACATTTTCAAATGTCACATTCAAAATGTCACATTTTCAAATGTCACTTTCAAAATGTCGCATTTTCAAATGTCAAATTGACACGTATATGCCGATTCTGTTTTTCCCCATGAAGTCAGCAATTAGTTTTAAAAAGCGGTCGGCAACCAATTACGCTGTAGACGTCATGGTTTTTTCGTACCAGTATCCGAGAAAAGTTGCTCCATCTGTTATACCATACGCTAGTTTGGCTTGTAATGATCATATTCATTCCTTAATCATGACTACACATAGTTTACATCATTCTAAGGGGAAATCATTTGATCAGCAAATAAATGCACACACGGAAAAATAACAGACAAATGCATTTTACAAAAAAAACAAATTCTATCATGATCTCCTCTTAAACTTAACGTAACTTAAACTAACTAATCAGGTTACTAAAAATTTGTTAATTATATAATCTGCGTAATTTTTGCGTTTGTGAGCTTTTATATGTTCATGTGCGCAATTATCAGGTTACCAAATCATCATATACTTTTCAGTTATGCACATAGTTTTCTGAATATATTAAGTTATTCGTTCTGTCTGATGGCTTAGACCTTAGAGGGATAAAATTTCAAGTAATTGGTGAATTTTGTTTAAAAACCTTTCGTGCATTAGAATTTAGATGTGATCATAATCGCACTCAATATTGATATCACATTTTTAAATGATGTCGATTTCAATTTTTGGTTTTTATTTGGTTCACTTGTGAGTGGTGATTTGGTATACAGCGTGTTCTTTTTCAGGCTGGAGCGAAGCGGAAGCCTTCAGTATCCCCCACTTTCTGACAATTGTTTGTCTTTTTTTAGCGTCG
>JAQIWH010006010.1:0-13580 GCA_034695005.1 Cryptops parisi
TATTTTTTTACTCTCCTCCCAAATAAACTGCCAGTCCGTTGCGCCCTTCGCATTTAATAAGATGATGAAGTTGCTTCGCTACCGAAGCGAGCTTAACGAACCTTAAACGACTTTAAAGGTTATAAAATTACCCCCCGATCCCCAAGTTTAGACAGAAAGACGGAAAGAGAGAGAGGGAGAGAAAAATCTAGTATCGAAGACTCCGAGTTTGGGAATTCTGCCTTTTGCCAGAGGAGAAACTCTATTTACTCCTCCTCACTACAATTTTTTTCTCTCCTTCCCTTATTTTTTCCCTTAAAACTTATTTTATTTTATTTTTGGGTAGACGCCATTTCTTCCCCAACCAAAACTCGTCGTCCATCCTGCGCGAATTACACTAAACTGCAGCTGTATTTTATTTCCTGTTTCGAGAGTATAGGTTTACCCCCGGCATACTGCTTCGCGACTAACAACGAGATAACTGATCGTTTCACGTTTTTTTATGGCTCAAGTTTTTCTCTGATTCCTTCCACTACGCTACTGTGTGTTGTGAGCTCCATTTAACAAGAAAGTTTTAAAAACTATATATACTTATATACGAAAAAATATATATATATATATATGGACATGCCACCCTTACAGACTGTGAGAATGGAGGTTATAAGAATCAAATTTAATATACTGAATAAAATTCGCCATCTCAAAATATAACCATCTCAAAAAATTAACAATCTCAAAATATAACCAATAAAATTAGATTAAAAATAGGCTGAATCCGTTTAAAAAGTCTGTCGCAAATGTTTGGAACAATAAATACAGGTTTTGGTATTTAGCTTTTCAATAATTTTTTTTTATCATTTTCAATTATTAAACTATATAAGAGGAAAATGTCTTTCTTTTTGTCCGTGAAAATATTTTTCCATTACAACACTTAAAAACACACTCAGCACACAAGGAAAAACATAACCATAAAAATGTTAATGTAAACAAAGAAAACAATATCTCTATAGCAAGAATTACCTACTTGTACAAATAAGCTAACATGTTTTGTAAATAAATTCTTTCTGGTGTATAAAATATGTCTATACATGTCTATGCATTTTACAAAGACATGTAAAATGTTTTCAGTCAAGTGGAATTCATTTCTTTGTATAAATCCAAGTATTCAAGTATGAAACATGCTGGTGCAATTAAATATTCCAATTACAATGTAAATTAATTTTAATATGAAAAGTAAGCATAAAAATTATTTTTGTAAATATCATTATTTTATATTCTGTTGTGGTGTGATGTTAGTTCATAATTTCCTAACTCGGAAACGCAGTCACGCCATGTTTGATTTCAAATTATCCATTAAAGCTATTTTATCAAGTTTTATCTAATTTCGGTAATTGTCTGGGGCAAACTTTATAATGAATGCTTAAAATTTATAAAAAATAACAACAAAGTCATATATTTGTCGTTAGTTATTTTAAAATATTGACATTTATTATTAGATACTCAATTTTGAAATTGCCCCCCTCAAAAAGGCTTCCGTGTAAAGTACAAATGTATTACAATGAAGCGTTCAATAGTCAATGCAATTTACTACTGTACACAAAATAAAATAAAATAAAATAAAATAAAATCAACTGAAACACAAAAACTGATAAATCAATACAAATTTAAACAGCATTTAAACAATTCTATTCGGAAATAGTTATTATGTACTACTTTATATTTTATTACTATGATAATGTATTTCTATTATATTATCATGTACTATTTTGTATTGTACTAACATTTTACGACTTATTATTGCTTCCTTTTAATTTTTTATTGTATTTGACATGGTTATGTCAGTATTATGTTTCAACACTTATGAAATTTTAATTTTTTTGGTCCTCGATTGACTGTTTCAAGTTTAAATAAATAAAATAAATTGTACCGTCATTCCTTAACAATTCACAAACGATCCTCGTATTTATATTATTTTACGATAACTTTCTAAAATAAATTTAATTTTTTGGTACCTTTTTTAGGTTTTTTTAGTGTCTGTTTTTGTCCGATTGTTTCTCTGGAATGCAATAAATAGATAAATAATTTTTTGTGTGCATATAACGGTATATAACACAATTCAACGCTAAAAAGTTAAGTGGAAAAATATTGCATGAAACAAAAATTTTAAACTATTAAAATACTAAGAGAAGAAAAAATAAACAAAAAATAATAAATTCTTAAAACATTAACATCGATCGAGATCTTCTTTCAAAAAAAAAAGTATTCTTATTTTTAAATAAGTGGAAAAAAAAACACCGTAGGAAAAAATTTCCATAACTTGGTCCGTCATCACAAGCTCGGTTTTTCGATATGCCTATAAATAATTTATCGCTCAGCGTGTAATTACACGGTGTAAATTAAAGGGCGCCCGGGTAGTCGAGTCAATTTTCGTGGCCTTGCTCCCACACGTGAAATTTCACACCATTCACTCTATCACTCGATTTCTCTCTCTCTTTCTATCTCTCTTTTGGGTTTCTGTCGCTCGGTGCAAGGATTTTCATTCGGTTCAAGCAATGACATTTTACTTGTGCTACCGCTATAATCCAATTTTCTCTCATCTCCGCAACCCGCATTTCATCTCCATCTCAAGGTCTACTTTGTGAAAAATCATTTTTGAATTACAAGCAACTCGTCTTACCTTTTTTTTATTTGATAAACACGACAAATATTCTGTTCAACAAACGTGTCATTATTTCACGTATACAAAACAAAATGACTGCAACCTTGTACATTTCCATGACATCCTTTTTTAGAGTATGACCATTTTTAACTATTCGCTAAATGGCAACATGTAAAATCTTAGAAATTTACAAAGCTCTTAAACAACCCCAACATCCTTGTCATTAACTATGTTACCAACAATATCCATAGTTAAATCCAAACAAAAATACAAAATTACCTATAATAATCCTACTACCATCGAACAAAACAAGCCTTTCGTATACAATACCTAGCCTCTTTTAGCAAAGTATGAAATTAAACTTGTACAGAATTGATTACGTTACTGTGCATTTTCTTTGAAAAAAATTTAAGCTTAAATTTAGGCCTAAATTTAAATCTTAACAAACTCTGCATAACGTAACTATTTCCGTTTCAATTTCATACTTTGCCAAAGAAAGCTAGGCGTTCTATATAATGACTGCATTATATATATATATATTATAAATTACCAGTAACAAATATATTTCTATCATTTCTATTCATTTTATTATTTCTATTTTATAAACACACTGAAAAAAATTTCAAGAACTATGTCACTGTTCCACTTATCCGAAAACTTTGTAAAACTAATTTTTTGTAATCAATAGTTGACAAATCAAATTTTGATAATTATTTTTTTGGCTAATATTTATATTTTTTTTAATCATTAATTGTATTGTAACTTTCAAAATGCAACAATAATTTTAATTTATACTATTGTATCTATTGTGACAAAAATAGATACAATAAAATACGCATAAAATAAAACTTACCTAACTCAGGTAAGTTAATGTGTTATCAATTACACAAATAACGTGAATTTATATGACTTTTAGATTTATGTAACCAACCCTGTTTATATGAAATAATTTAAAATTTGAAATGCAATATTTTCTACACAATATTTTTTACACGTAAAAACACACTCATCTTACAGAAAACAGTGTATTTTACGTCGTAAACTCAAATTTTAAAATAAATTTTTTTTTCAAAAATTCCTAGAATAGAAATAAATTTTACAAGTAACATTTTCCAACCGTAAAATAAACGTAACTTTAGTAGTAAAATAACAAAAAAAAATCGATTTCTTTGAATTCAACATTTTAAAAAAAGTATCAGTGGACTCCGAGGTTTGATCACAACACGATAAAACGCATAACAATAAACAAACAAACAAACAAAAAAAGTATTTGGTATCTATCGCACTTTTTTTATGGTAATCGAACTGTTATATGGCGAGGAAGAAGAAGAAAAGAGTATTGCGAACGATATATCGATTGGCGACTTTCTTACGATGACCAAGAGGGGGGTTTTTGGATGTGAAAAAGAAGAGGAAGAAAAAAGGAGAGAATGAAAGGAAGAAGAAAAAGGGGGAAAAAAGAAGTAGTGGGTCGTAGTTGTAGTAGTGGGTGATGGGTATAGAGGAGTAGCTACGGCGCATGCGTGAGCAGATGGCCCACCGGTGACGGCCACTTCTCCTCCCACGCGCAGCTGGAAAAGGGCCAAATCATCTTTCAACAATTTCGGTTCCCAGGATGGAATCGGGTTGCTCGGATTATGTCTTCATAAGAACTTTGCAAAAATCCTCTTGTTACTCGAGAGCTCAGCGTTGGCCAAAGGTAAATAAGCCATCTTGCCAGTCCAGCTATTCGATGTGGACACAGTCCATCCACGCACAACGAACGAGGGAGACAAAAATGGGGGGTGTTATGAAGGATAGATGGGGAGGGAGAGAAAGAAAAAGAAATGTAATACTTGGGCGTCAAACTCGACAGCCAATGTTAGAGCGAAACGAATCGAAGAACTACTGGAATAATAATAAAAAATATATATATAAATATAGGAGGAAAAACACGCAACCAGAGACGGTCGGCAAAACGAACACAAAATGGCGGAACATTTGGAAAAGAGGGTAAAAAAATGATTTGCAATTGAAGCTAATTCTGTTTTTCGGAAGAGAAGAAAAATCAATTCCGCTTTTTTTCTTGTTTTAAATCTACCCATCAAGTCTTATGAACAAAATTTCTCATATTTCAAGACTTTCCTGTTTGTACTTTAATCTAGACCTCGTAGCATTGTCTATGAAAATTTGGTTCTGTAGGTTACTAGATATTCAAGACAGAATCACTTCAATGTGACCAAAACTAAGATGCAGTAAATAAAATATATATTATGCGTTGATATTTAAATTAAATAAAAATAACACCATAATGTTCGTAATATTGATGAACGTCAAATTCCGTTATTGCAGTTGGCTACACGTACACGTGTTACTGGCAATATATAAAACGCAGGTATTCTATAGAATGTCTAGGCATTGTATAATAATGCTTACCAGTATTTTTTTTGACAAAGTATGAAACAACATCTCGTATAGAACTGTTTAGTCAAGATTAGTTAACATTTTTCTTTGAAACAAATTATGCCTAAATTTAGGCCTAAATTTAAAACTAGATTAAACTCTTGTATAATGTAACGTATTCTAATGTTAATTTCATACCATTCCTAAAACCAAGTGAAACATTCTACAGAGTCCCTTAATTCTATACATCGTCGGTAACACACACACTACATATGAAAATTACAAAAATATGATTACGTGCTAATAACCGTAAAATATGGACAATGCTGAGCTATAATGGCAAAGTAAATTATAATATTGTAACTAAGCAAAATTAGTCTACAAAAAATACAAATTCTATATTATCGTTATTAAAATGATAAGCTTAGTTTTTTCTTTGCCATGAGGATCATCCAATAGTGACGCAAAAAAGTAGTTTTTCTTTAAAAAAAAGAAAAACCTATTTCATATCATCATCTAGATCTTCACTATCATTAAATATTATTCTACGAGGGATTAAAAAAACATGGTCCTCATCTTTTTCATCAAACATGCCGGAAAAAAAAATCAATGATATTTCACCAACAAAAATCCAACTTTTTTTTTACACAATGCAAAAAAAACCCTTAAACTTTTTTAATCACCTGTGGCATTATTGTGAATATGTTCTATTCAAAATTACATCTCATCCATTTTATGTAAGCAGAAATTTTAAAAAAAAATTGTTCCCATCACGAACGATTACAATGAAACGAAGTGTTGGCAGTAGAAAAAAGATGGGCGTAGAAAAAAAAATATACGAAATAACGAAAGAGAAAAAAAAAGGGTAAAACATTCCTCTCTATTCCTGCATCCAATAGTATGGAAATTATTCCGCAACTTGAAAAGTCATTTGAAGGAGATTAGTTTCCGATGTTCATTGCCAGTGGCAGAGGAATGCCAAGTTATTAAACTGCCTGGGGCCTCCTCAGCATAATGGAGCTGCTTCCTGGATTTTTTTTCCGTTTCCCCCCTCCCCCTCTTTTCACCAAAATGCTCTTGCTTCCAAAATCGAGTACAAACCGGTGAGAGAAGCTCAAAAGAAACTTTCGGATTTCTACGACAACGTTCCTAGGCTTCTTTTTTTTTTCTTATATTCCTTACCCTATACTAAAAAAAAATTCAACTTGTATAAAAAAATAGTTTCCATTTATTCTTCGACAGATCTGTTGATGGCGTTGATGGATATAAAAGAAGAAAAAGACAGCATTGCTCGTTTAAAGATAAGAAAGCGAGATAAAGAAAATCAACGTACATTGAAGTCTAGAAATCCAGTTAAAAACATTTTTGGTGCTTTTTTTAGTCATTGACTTTTTTTTTCATATGAGCTTATTATTATTAAATACAATTTTATTTTTAAGTTTTTTTTAAATAAACAAACTACGAGGGATCAATACTTACTATATATATATAAACCAAAAAGAAAAACATGTTTGTTAAAAAAAAAATGAAAATTATATACATGATTCCAATGAATGACTATCTGATATTTACTATAGAAACGCGTGTGCTATTAATAATAGAGGCAACCTTTATTACATAAAAACTAATTTTTATTATGCATCATGAGATAAGCCTATATAAAATTTTTTTATTAAAAATTATAAACCTTACTTGACCTATCTCTTCTATGCAGATAAAAATACAAGAAAACCCAAAGCCATGCATAGTATTAAACTAAAGAAATGAAAAATGTGAAAGGTCGTTTTCGCTCAGCTTTCGAGACACTAACTTGAGAATAAGATGGATGGACGTGTAAGACGAAAAAGAAGAAGAAAAAGAACGCAAACGATTTCTCCGAATACCTACTCGTAGCAAACCAACCAAAATCGTGATAAAGTGCATCGCCTTTCGCGTGCACACACACACACCCATGTGTACATATATATAACTGGACCATTTTGCTAAGCGATTGCCTACTACAATGTATTAGGCTACTACCACGACGACATACAACTTTGCACACAGAAAGAGAGCTCTAACAGCTCTTTGTCGGTCAAGGCGTCTGTTTATGACAATAAGCACGCGCCGAATGATTTACTTGGCTGCTCGGGCTTTCCAGTCGAGTGGCTTTTTCTCCACACACACCCCCACCCTTCTTTTCTTCCTTCAATTCTTCCCACCCAGAATGGAGGGGGGTAAAAGTGTTGAAAACTTGCCCATCAACTTTTGCAGTGATGGATCGCAAATTTACGGCATGTGTTACACCGTCGATAAATTACCAAAAACTCATCTTAACAGACGCGATGCATAATAAAGCCTACCACACACACACACACAAAATAAAATACAACGATAACACACTAAAAAATAAAAAAAAGTAAATATACAGAGTATGGTGAAGAAAAAAAACTTAGAAGTGTCTAAAAACTGGTTTTTAGAACCAGCTGGCTCCATTCTATCGAAAGCGGGGGCGGATGAAAAGCGCTCCTTGAGTCAAGAAAAATGGGTGTCTTTACTCCCCCACCCCTTTTTTTCTTTCTCCCTAACTTCTCTTTAGTGTGTGGGCTTCTAAGACACAAAATTCGCCGGGATGCTTTTTGAATTCCTAAAGGTGAGGAAGGGGAGAACCGTCGAGTGATGTTTGAAGAGGGACATAGTAAGAAGCGAGCGAGATGCCAAGACAACAGCGAAGAGCGAAAGCATCCATGATTGATGATTTTCAATAGCGTCTATTTTCCGACAAGACGCTACGAAGAACACGTGATTAAAAATGGCTCTCTTTATAATAACGACCCAAGCGGAATTTCCATTCCAACGTGGCAAACAAATTTCGCATTCTCTACCACATCAATCTTTTCAAATTCAATCTAACAATTCGAGAGTAACACCCGGTCTGAACAGGAAAAAAAATAATAAAAATTGTAAAAAAAATTGACTATAATAATAAATGTAAGAATATCGTTTTTTCAATAACATGAAACAATTCACTTTATTTTTACAATGTATCGTACACCTGCACTCCATATGCACTCCATATAACTCCATATAACATGACAAAAAAAATTTAAGTAATAATTTTTTAAAAATATATTATTAAAAAAAATTACTAAATCGCTCAATATTAAAACTTATTACCAGCAAACTTATTACAATACTTATAATATGTCAAAGACGGCAACATAACACACTGTTTTCAAGCGCAATACAGATTATCACTACTTTCTCGATATATTTCAAAAATAAATAATTATTTTAAACATATATTTTATTCTAAACAATTAAAAAATGCCTGAAATTTTATAAATGTTTTAATGTGAGGTATAAATAATTTTTTGATTGTGTAATTTACTGACAATTATCAGAGAAGTTAGTTTGTTTCCAATATAGCAGTTTTGCAATGCAGTAAAGCCAACTCACACGCGCTTGCATACTGTACAAATCGCTTTCAAAGGATATTCTTGTTAAAACGAATCGTTAAATTGATTATTATAAAAAGTCTGATATTTATTCGATGGTTTCATTCTCCAAAAACCTTGAAAATTGCATATTTCGAAATTCACATAAGTGAAAATATTTTCATTGTTTAGTCACTCGTGGGCCTCGGCACAAAATCTCAACATAATTAACTTTTCTTGTACATTTGTATAACGATCATCTCGTAGATTTTCTCTTCTCGCGTATTCGCTTATTAGAAACTCGCATATATAGTGGGTTTCGGTTAAAAATGATCACTTTAGAACTAATGCTTTTTGATAGCAGTAACCGGCTGATAACATTAATCAAACAGCATAAAACTGTGTTGGAACCGACTGGTTATGATGATAATATTCAATTGAGAACATTACCCGTAATTATAATAACCAAATTCTACTGTATTTTCGTATACCGTTTAATTTCGTATCAATTTATATAATATGCTTGACACTTAGTGCCACAAAGCTTAAACTATAACAACATACAGTAGTTGTCCAATATTAAGTATGAATAGAAATGCTGCTATTATATTAACACGGGAATAAGGTTACACAATAAACTGAATAGCGACTTCTCACCCACCCCCCCTAAAATTATTGACAAATCTCAACATTGCAATTCCCCTCGAAAATTAAAATGCATCGTTCACCACGTAGGTTTCGCAGCATGACAAAGTATGCCACGCCCATAGAGAATAATAAGGCACGTTACGTGTGAACAATGTGACATCTGTTTTTCTGGCATTTAGGTCAAAATTGTCACGTTAATCCATTCGAATGTAAAGTTAATGAAGCGACCTTTAATGATGCCGGTCCCCAGCAAAAAGAAAAAGGGGGGGAGAGGGGGTGGGCACTTTCGCGAGACGAATAAATTTTTATTCTTTTCGGAAACTTAACGAAAAAGAGAAAATCGAAAAAAAAAACGTGCGCATCGAACGAAAAGCGCGAGAGGTTCCCCTTTGATCAATTTATTCACAAAATTATTCCATCCATAATTATCGAAGATTGCGCGAGTCCTAAAATTTAATGGCGTTCCATTTTGAAAGGTGCGATAGAAAAACGAGAAGACAAAAACAATTCTGCGCTTCGTGTTTTGTATACTGCAAATGGTAGCGCGTTAAATTGTATTCCAAATACAGAAAGTTCGCATATACAGAAATGACACGGTATTCGAAATATCCAAAATTCGCACTCATATACATGTGAATTTTTTCTAAGTGTGTATTCATGTACTGTTTCTTTTCAGTGTTTCTTTATACAACCAACGAATGTACATTTTAAAAAATTTAAATAAAATCTTAAAATAATATTTTAAAAACCATTGAACCTTTTAGTCCATTTCACACTAGTGTCACCAAATTGATTAAAAAAAGTAGTATAAAAAAAACCCATGACTCAATCGAAAAGAAACAAAAGCAGTGGCTATATAACAGGTTGGTGCACAAGACTTCAAATATAATACTTGACAGTTTTCTTTTATTCTATAGACGGAAAAAAAAACCTATTGTTGCTCATGTCATCCAGTATTCGTTGCCAACAACTTTAATCTGGGCAACGAACCTATTGCGAAGGGGAGAGAAAAAAACCTAACTAAATGTATCTAACAACAAAAGAGGCTTTTGGTGAAACACACATTCCACTTTCTATTTTATGTGATGTAACATTACCTTAGCTCTCCGAAACGGAACGGATAGACGTATAAAAAATGCACAAGGCAACGATAACAATCTGTATCGAGCGACTCAAAGTTAAGCACGAAATACGATTCACTACTACACCATCAAAATATACAACAACTACTACTACTACTGCCTCTACCCTGTTACACAAAGTTGTTATAAAAAAAAACAAGACTGACAGAGAAGTGAACTCTTATTAGGAACAACAGTAAGTGCACCAAACAAACAAAAACAGAAATCGTTCAAAATGCTGCTCGTATATCACGAAATGTCTCGCCATACTTTAATTGGTGCACGCGACATTTTCAATTGAGCTTTAAAAAAAAAATTGTCACCAAAAAAAAATAAAATAGAATATACACTGACTTCATGTTACGTTTTATTTATTTATTTGTTTGTTTGTTTTTTCAGAATTTTACTTTTTTTTTTTGGTTACAACAACAGGTATAAACTGTCAATGTAACACACGCTGCAAAACGCCGACCACGTATGTCATGTCTCGTACGTCATTCTAACGACTCGCTTTGCATGCATATTAATTACATTTTAACTCGGTAAAAATTGAATGAAAAATAAAGAGAAGAAAAAATAAACGTAGAATATATACATTTTTCGGAAGAATAAAAAAAAATTTCCAGCTACTTCCCGTCTAAATATTTGATGCGTTTAATAATGCATGACCGTAACGTGCGACTTGCTTTTGGCGCTGACAGTTTGCACACGTTTTGCCTTTTCCACTTTTAAGCCAAATAAGCTGAGAAGCAAAAATTATTTCCACTCGCGAGCCGTTAATTTTTCCTCCTCCCGATGATGTAAGGCTTGTTTTAGGCGGGGGAGGGAGGATGGTGGAAGGAAGCAACAGCGAATATTTTTGTCACGACTTCCAATTTATGGCCCGTAGGTGTGGCATTCAAATGGCAGCTTATTAACGCTCAACTTTGGGAAACGTGCTACTGCACTTGTAAAATTTGCCCAGTTTTTTTTTTCAAACGAGCTTTTAGAAAACTTAATGAAAAGTGCATACGAATAATAAAAGTCTAGTTCATATACTTTACAGTACGGTTGTAGTGGACTGCTGATTCAAAAACATAAATACAATCTAAGAATATAATTTGCTTGCTCTGTATGTTTGTTCGTTTGTATGTATGTTTGTATGTGTCTGTCACACCGAAATCAGAATTTTTTTGCAGGTGTAGGGGCAGATGTTGCTCAATTATTACTCTCAATATAATACACTAGAATGACATGTTGCCAGGCAACATAATCTAAAAAATTTTCGTCATTGTTGACGGACATATAGCTAGTTTCAAATAATACATTATCATATACTCTGGGATAACAGTTCAACATGTATAAACGAATAGTAACCATTGATAAATAATAAATTCCACACTTTTACTGTATACGAAAATTGACAGTTGCCATTTCACATTTCAGTGAATCTAATAAATGTACAGCGTGTTTAAATTAATTACGTTTTTTTGAAAATTAATTTCAACGTCAGTAAAAATAGCCTCATTCACCCCCCCTCCCCTTCTCCTCCTCCAGATACTAGTATATCCAAAACTCAAAATTTCTATTTTCATTTATCAAAATTTTCATTGTTTTTTCAAGTATAAAATTGGTAAGCCTTGGCTGGGACTCTACTTATGTACTTATCTCTACTTATATATTTACTTGTTTAAAAAAAAGTGTTTCAGCATTAAGAGCAAAAAGAAATTAAGACAACAGTTTTCTTCCACCAACCTTCATTTTTAAATCGCTAATTACATACGTTCATTCCCTCGCTTTCTCTTTGTCTCTCCTTTTAGCCTTTTGCTTCGGTCTTTTTTGTTTCCTTCTCCACCTTACTTTCTCTCCATCAGCAAACTGACGGTTCCATAGACTTCCCTGGTCACCGGGGTCTTCCCACGGTAGTGCATAATACTAGAGCCACAGCTGCTGCCCGAGGCAATGCTGGCAGCCTGAACCTGGCTCAGGAGAATCCTGAGTCGGGCTCCTCCAGGCTCACCTTATCTCTAGCAAGAGGAGAGCATGCTGACGCACTGTCACGAAGCCATGATCCAGGACAGACAACAGGGTCTTAAAGGGGAACTGCCACGTTGACGCCTTCGTGACAACACCGTGGCTGCCACTCACAAAATCTCGACCAAAAGAGTTTTCGATCGGAAAGTAGAGAGAAAAAAACACGAGAAAACGAAGGGAGGAAGTGGGAAGATCCTTTGGAAAGTCGAACGTAGTACTAAGCACGTCCTCCTCCTCCTCCTTCTTAAGTCGATAAGAACAACGTTAAAATGCTGATAAGCAAACTATGGGCAACAGTCCAGTAAAGGATGTTTGTTGTAGCGAATTTGCTTCTTTTTTATTTTGTTTATTTTGAAATAAACAGGATACTGGAAAACATCGATATAGCAAAGAAACAAGAGAAAAACAAAAACCGTTTCCCAATTGAATCTAAACATTCTTTTACTGTATGAAATCGTGGCGTATTATACTAAAGTATTACTTTAGTGTAATATGTCATGATGAAACTAAGCAAGTCTGTTTTTTGATATCGAATTGTGTGTTTTAATTTTTCGTGAAATTTAGTGATCATTTATTCTACTTTGCATAAAAAAACACAACATATCTTAGTTTAAAAATCTTCTAAAAAAGTGACTTTTTGAACAAATTATCCCTATAAAGTTACAATACTACTATAGTTCATCACAATAGAATACATACATGCTTCGGTGTTACCCATCCATCTTCAGTATATGTTCCATATATTAGACATTTAATTCAAACTTTTCTTCATTTTCCTCTTTTAAAAGATACAATTTTATTATACTCTTTATATTAGCTTCACTTGTGAGTGAGTCAGTGAGTCAGTGAGTTTCTACGTATAAAAACAAAGCTACTCAATGGATTTTGATAAATGAGGTATCTATGGATTCGTCTTAGAGACTCGACCCACACATGTTAATGGCATCAACACAAAACCAATATGGCGGACGCTACATGGCATAAATGCATTATTCTTTAGACCCTCCTACAGGCTAACTGGCTCGATAGATTTTGATAAATGAGATGTCACTGGATCCATCAAAGTGTACCGAGTGACATGGGCTACACGGCATCAATAAAAAATGAAAACTGCGGATGTTATATGCCAGTATATAAAGATCGTGCATACAAAAACAAGACAATAAATTTTGATGAATGAGGTGTCTATGGATTCGTCAAACTATGGATTAGACTTTCCCGTCCAATTTTTCTAAGATTGGGACGGATGATGTTTCGCAATTCGTGAAAAAACGTACGTAGTCTTTCCGAAAGTATTGCTCTTCCAACGAGTTAATCTTTCCGATTCGGATATGGGCAATAGCCAATCAGCGCTGAGATGTG
>JAQIWH010006011.1:0-13579 GCA_034695005.1 Cryptops parisi
TTTCATGGAAATGCCCAAAAATTACGTAATGTACTTGGTAATGTACTTGTACTTCAGTACCGTATACTTGGTACTTGACCTTAAGTACATTTATAGAGCCGTACTTGGTACTTGTATTTTAAAGAAAGCTATTCAGAAAGTAACTATTCCGCTATTCAGAAAGTACTTGTACTTGTACTTAAGTACGTACTTACGGAAACCCTGCTCACTTTTAAGTCGTATTTCTTACAGTTAAAAAGTTACAAATTGAATAATTTTGAACGTAAGGTTCAAAGTCATTCTCGTTAGCACCATTGGATTCGCCACAGATGGCTTCCGCTTTTAGTATACCAACCTAATCATCCTACGGCCAATATCTTTTCTAAATAATTGGTCGTAAACAGACTTTTAGACCATCCTGTATTTCTGCATGTCATCCTTTGTATGTCATCTGGAATAATACAAATGTTCATCATTTGTATTATTACTCGGTTGGTGTTGTCTCGTCCCTACAACTTTGTGATCCACTTTCAAGTCGCATCTCAGGGTTAAAAAGTTATAATTTGAACTAACCTTAAACGCAAGGCTCAAGGTCATTTTTGTTAGCGCCATTGGATCTGTCAGAGATTAGCCCTCTCTTTTAGTATACCAACCTTATCACCCTAAACTGACTTTTAGACCACCTTGTAGAACTGTAAACAAAACAACACAAGGGAATACAGAGTAACTTGCATCGTTAAAATGAACCAGCGAGAAGGTGGGTGTAAATACACCAAGAAACAAGTAGGCCTTTTTAAGCATACTTTTTATATATTGGCATATAACGTTTGCCATATGGGTTTTTAATTAACAGCATATAGGCAGTGACACTTGTTAGACTAATATACGAAAATATACATGTAAAATTAAGTACTGACGTATATACTATAATGTAGGATTGAAATCATTATTTGTTGTGATAACTAACAATAGTAAAGTAGTCAATATAATACTAAGTAATTCTACTGTTAGAATAACTTAAAAATTATAAATTTTAAAAATTTAAACTTTCACTGTGTCGGGCATCCTTTTGGCGTACGTTTCACATTCCTTACAAGAAATTGTGTTTTAAACCTGCTATAATAACATAACATATGCATAACCTAAAGTTAATAGAATCAATAAACAAACATATTGTGCAAAAAATGTGCCACATTTAAGTAACACTGTGCCTAATCGACGCGTAATCGATTATTTTGACCAATCGATAACGTAGGAGCGTGCTGCTAGCAACATAAAAATACAAACTTAACTGAATAAGCCTTCTTTTTTTATTAATTTAACAGAGTTTAAACAAATGAAATTTTTTGTTTACTTATTGATTTGAAAATATAAACTGTCTATTTCTTCTATTTAATGATATCTGCATCACAGTCAAAACTCTTGCATTTATGCCATGCGTGTATTTAGGCAAGAATTTCTTGTGAAATGGAGTGTGAAGTAACATATTTGACAGGTCCAATGGTCATTCTTGTACTGAAAAAATCACTCACATCCTCAATCAATCATCCCTGTCGCCCATGTCATGCAATCTTCTCGCGATTTTCGTTTTATGAATGCCGTAATTTGAAACGTAGGAATTTTAATATTTATTTCACTTCAAATTAGTTTTGTGTATTTGAATAGTTTCATCTCACTTTCACTTTTTAGGTTTTATTTATCGAATTTATTTTGTTTTCTAAGTTTGATTTTTTCTTCTCCCACACAGACTTTTCATTTGTTTTTCACGCGCTATTTCAATAAAAGAATGATTGACATTGACTTTTGTAAAAAAGCAATGTGAAAAAAAAATAGTGAAACATATTGGAAAACAAATATTAAAAAAAACATACAAATATCAAAGTTTTCTACTATTTCTACGTTCGTAAAAAAACTGCATTGATTTTGATATTAATTTTGATTTCTAAAATCATGAGTTTTAATGCAGGCTGTCTATCTTCTATACTGTATATTACGGAGTGTCCTAATGACTTGATGCAGTGTTGTAAAAGTCTTTAAATTTTACGGGGGCGTCTTTCTCTGTTGCACGCAGTTAAATGTTGACGTGGGTGTGACTTGCACCCCCAAACACTAGCTGGAACGAATGTTGTGAAGCAACATGAGTTTAAAAAGAAGTGCTAACCAAACTATGTAAAGCAACATGAGTTTACAAAAAATGCTAACCAAACTACGTGAAGCAACAGGAGCCTAAACAAACAAAGAATGAATGAATGTTTCGAAGCAACACTCGACAATACATAAAGTATGCATCTACAATATGCGAGTATACATAATACTAGCTGTAACACAGGAGGCAATCAATTCAAACATAACTCATTAATTACGCAACATTTGTCAGAGCTAATCACTTTATAATAGTTACTCTAAATAACGCGCGAGACGTAACGCGATTCTATCGATGTAGCGTAACCCAAAACCATCGATGTAGCGTAAACTTTATTATAATAAAGTTTAATGTTTAACGAGCAGTTTAATTTAATGTTTATTATCATACAAAAATAAAATCGTATAAAATAAATAAATAAATAAATAATACAGATTTAATGAATTTAATGATAATATATGTAGAATAACACTTACTATGCATAATTTCAATTTGCTTTTCATTGCAATACAAACACAATATGATTAGCGACTTCATTCGTTAAGTTTACGAACAAACGACTGATCAATCGAGTTATAATGATCACTACTGGCCAATCATTGTTGTGAGGATAATAGATTAGATCTCATTTTTACGTCAATTATTGATATACGATCGACTCGATTCTATAGTAGAGATAATTAGTATTAATAATCAGTCATCCACAACGTTTAATAATGCTGATTATCAGTAATTAATTAGATATGATTGAAATTAAATGGTTCATATTTGGACATCTCACGTTTCTTTTAGTCATTGCTAAAAAAACAACGTAAAAGTAAAAGGTTATAACTTACAAGTAACTGCTGATACCGAATGGTTTACAAACTTAAGGCTTAGTTTTGAAATTAGTTTCGTATAGTATGGTAGCAAAGTTCACCGCATCGAGTTTTGTGCTTGTTGGTTTTCCAATTTTGGCAGCAATATTTTATTATTTCATTTTTTTAACCCTTTATATATTCGCGGAATTTTTCATTTGATTCGTATGCCTCACTCAACCTTTTGGAAATTACGTTGCTTCGTGGCATTTTGGCTTCGTTTCATAAAAAAAAAAATAAAATAACCTAAGTTTTTTTTTTATTATCACACCTATCTACCTATACTACTGCGTATATATACACGAGGAAAAGCTAAAATTCCGTTATCGCGAAAACCGTGCCCCTGTCGTATAGCATAACACATAAATAATACATTTCATCCTCCGCCGTTTCCTCATATGCTGTGTGATATAAAGTTTAGAAGTAAACAGTATCGTTGGCAAAAATGGTTTCATCATCACATACATATATGCAGTATGGGTTTACGTTTGCGTAGTGTTGCACGTGTAGTTTCCTCTCAAGCTTAAAGTTTTAATGGGCATTTTGAAAGGTGATGGAACCATAGGAAACGGTACGAGTTTTGGTGGGGGGATGTATCAGATGGAGTTTGCTAGGCAACTGAATGTTGCTCGGCGACCAGGAAGCCGATATCCAATAATTTTCGACCGTGGTCTTTGGAACGGTCCCGAGCAAAGTGAGTTATAAACATCCGGACAAGATGAGACTGTCCAATCGAAGGTCATTTTGGATTGGTGGTACTGTACTTGGTTCTACATGGGCATGTTCTGCTGGATGTAAACACGTGAGCACTAAGAAAAACGAAAACCAATCACAATTCGTTTTGGGCTATTTTTTTTTCCTTTTATTTTTATTTAATATTTTTTGCCGACGAAGCAATGCCATCCATTTCCTATATGAAAACAAATGATACATTTTGTTATACTTTCAACTATTGAAAAACGGGGTTATTAAAAATTATATTAAACTTTATAAAAAGTAAGTTTTTATCTCTGTGTCCGTAGTAAAATTGTTTCTACTGACAACAAATAAAAAACACACTTATCACAGAAAATCAAACCATAACAACGCGAGTATACGCCAGTATCTACTCGTGTTATAGCACGTGTTTAGCTACTAATTAAACTATACAGGGTAAAGCAAAAATCTGGTCACAGCTAAATATAGCGAGAACCATTGGTGGTACACAATTTTTTGTTGAACTACAGTATATGTGACGTATATGGGCCATGGGGCTATCCAATGACGTTACCAAAAGTGACTTTGAATGTGATTTTTAAGGTCATTCAATTATTAACTTCTTTAATATTAATTCCACACCCCCACATATGATTTAGAAAGATGAAGGTATTCACGAATTAATGTCAACGCAAGAAAAATTGAAAATTGACCGGTAAAAAAAGGAAGTTATGAGTAAAAAAAGTAGTATAACAGGGTAGCAAGTAGAGGCAGCCATAACAAACATTGCTTACCTGACAATGTTAGTGAAATAGCGACGAAAAAGTAGTGGAAACACCTAATAAATTGATGCATTAACACATACATCAGTTCAACAAGTTTCTCCACCACTTTTTCATCTTTCCATTCTCAGCTAGTAGGCCATGTTGTAGTAATAGGCCATGTTGTTGAAGCTGCTTCTAAGTTTGTTTTCATGTGATACTGTAGTTCTTTCGTCCGTGACTTCCGTTTCTGCCAGTCGATTTTCAATTTCTTTGATGCGTTGGCATTATTTTATGAATACCGGTACCTTAAACTTTCTGGGATGTGGGATACTAAGTAAATTAATTATTGGATGACTTTGAAAATTACCTTTAAAGTCACTTTCGGCAACTCCATTGGATATCCCATGGCTGATATAAAGTTGAGAAAGTTTTACCACTAATGGTTCTCGCAATATTTAGCTGCGAGGACAGACTTTTGTCTCATCCTGTATAAAATGAAAGTGTTTCTTTTCCTCTGTTTTTCCGTGGTAAAAATATTTTCACTGACAAGTAAAAACACATTTAGCACAGAAGAAAAACTATAACAACGCGAGTTTACACAACGAGAACAATATCTTCACATCTTATAGCACAAGTTTCGTACTAGTTACACAAAAAAATATGTAAGAAGTATAAACAAAAAATATTGGATAATAGAGAAATTTCTCCATTTCTGGAATTGCAGGCTAAGCGATGTGTTGTTGTTCTCGTGTTAAAGCTGATATTATATCACAACAAATTGCGAATTCATGTCGCTGCAAACTGATTTGTTCTTTAAAAAGGCATCAAATGAAATATTTAAATTTACGGGTCACAAAATTACTACTGGACTAGCCAGTGCTTCGCACGTGAATGTTTTATTTTTTTGTGAAACCGTGGAAAGGAGCTATTGTTGAAGCAATATTGTGGCTTTTTCAGAGTGTGTATAACGATAGATTCGAAACATGATGACGTAATGTTGTTTGTTGCTAAGTGGTTACTATGATACATTCATTCGATAATCATCCACATAACCACTCAATGACAAATTGTTCGACTTCAAATATCCATATCTAGGAATTGCACGGCAATGTTAAGAGTTGAAAATAGTTAAGTTGACGTAAACATTTCCAGCTAAACATTGTGTAGTAATTTTGTATCACTAGAGCCTTTGAGTTGTCATTTCACAGTCGTTGATAGCACGCAGAAGCATGCATGAAGTATCGATGTCTTTCAGGTTTAAGAGTGTATAGAGGAGACCAAACATACACGCAAAAACTTGCAAAATATGTAGCTACATTGAAAATTTGTCTTTAAAAATTGCATCAAATGGAATTCACGCGTTATAAAATCATAGTGTTCGTTAATCGGCGAACTAAAGTTTATTCATTTTTACATACTCTACATGCAACCAACACATAATATTCGAAATTTTTGTTACAAACTAAACAAAGAATATAACCAACATCTGTACTATTATAAGTAATAGTACAAACCTTTCTAGCTTTCGGCGCGGCAATCCGATCAATGGCAATTTTGCTGTGCAACGCGAGTTGGACGCGATGTAGCTTTTTTCTTCTAGCGCTTAACTCTTGTCGCTTCAACACCCAAGCCTTAATTTCTTGCTAAAGGTTTAACAAGCGTAAAACACTGGTATTTAGGAGAGAACAATATGTATGTCGGGCACATAACGATTTGAAAAGTTTTATGTAATATTGGTTATCATCGTTGATTCCCCCATTGATTATTTCACCAGAGAGAAAGAAACGTTTATGTTGCTGTTTATGTTGCTGTATCAAATTTAGACGGATCAATGTTTAGTCAATTTTAAAATTTTATAACACAAAGACGCTTTTTTTCCTCGAAAAGTGTTTGGTGACGATATACCTACATTTTAGGGTTATCTCAAGCCACTACACATTATTGTACATAAAGAGTATAAAACCGATCCATCCAAATAAACACTTAACCTATTTTAGCCAAAAACATATATCCACGTGTTTGTTTCAGTACTTTCGAGGTTATGAAAGATTTTATCAACAACACAGTTTTTTAATTATTTATTATACGCTATCCAGTCATCAAAATACGAAAATGTTATTTATGTAAATATTATCTTTTTTCTTGTATTAAAAGTTCAAATTTTTGTATACGCAATTCATAAATGTAAATTTAATGTAACTGTAAATTTATATGTATTTGTTTCTCAAATATTTGTTTCCGAAACGATATTTTCGGATCACACTAAAAATGAAAAAATTTATATAATCAAATACAATTTGATCAAAGAAAAAAAATCAATGTTTTTTTTTAAAATTTTAATTCCTAATCTTTTGCATTTTCACTAAAGTCATCATCTCTAGGCTATTGTCATTTAAAATTATTGGTATCGAAATTCATTGCTGAAATTCCTATCATCATCATCATCTCTTTTGTTAAACGATAATTACGGAATCGGATTCCAATTATGATGCACGCAAAAAAAATGTGAAAAGTTGAAATAAAGAAGTAAACTAAGAGAAGGAAACGAAAAAGAAGAAGAGGAAGAAGAAGAAGAGGAAAAAGTTCAATATGGCTTTTTGGAGACGATGCTCGAAGGCATGTCTTTTCCGCTTTGGTTGGCATGAAAGTTGGAAATTGTGCTGAAACAACTAATCCATGGGATGTGTTAAGGCTTTTTTCGGTTGCTATGACAACGGCTTTGACAAGCGCTTAATTTCTTCCTTTTCGCGTTCTATCTTGCAACCATTTAATTTCAGCGAAATACAATAAACCAAGCAGCTAGCAACTTGACAAAAGTCCACACCCGAAACCTTATGATGATGATTTAACTTGAAACTCTATATAGATTGCTATACGAGGACCGTCAAATCATACAAAAAATGAACGAACGTAACCTTTTATTACATTTTTTCTTCTGGTGTCAGCAAATTATGTTCAGTGTTTTTTTTCAGCTTATTTATTTTTTGTTGGAGGTGAAGGAATTCGTTCACTTCAGAAACTTAATCTTGTGAACCATTAATGTAATTTTTTTTGTGTACTAATTTTTTTTTTGTTTAAAAGGAGAGGGTGTTGGTTTGCTGCTGCACAATGTTTTATGAACCCGTTGGTTCTCCAAAGGGTATGAATAGGTGTTAAATAAAGAGTTTCATGCTGAAAAGCTTCACAAAGCTGTGTTATGCTGGAATGCTTAAAATAGTTGTAGCAATGCACTGTGTTATGCTGGAAAGCTGGAAAAAGCTGTAGCAATGCACTGTGTTATGCTGGAAAGCTTGATAAAGCTGTAGCAATGCACTGTGTTTGCTGGAAAGCTTGATAAAGCTGTAGCAATGCTATGCTAGAAAGCTTGATAAAGCTGTAGCAATGCTATGCTGGAAAGCTAGACAAGGAAAGTGTAAAATAACCCATTGACAGCAAGGCAATTTCAGATCTTTAAACGCGTTTTTCTCGAAATTGCAAAAATGTTACTTAGCATCCTTATACACCAGGCCGTTTATTGTAATTTATAAGTTACAATACAGTTCTCAATTAAAAATTACCCAAAGTTTTAGACACATTCTATATGATACAATACAACTTTTTGAAAATAAATTTTATTTTCGAGTTATTAAAATAGGCACAAAATAACTGAAAAAGTTTGTTTTTTTTAAATCGAACTACTGCATTGTGAAAATTTTTAATTGAACATTAATCTTGATTGTGCCGAGCGTTTTTCGAATTGATTTGACGTTATCTGATGGATTTTCTAGTATGTCAATTCTAAAGATTTTTTGTTTTATGAACATTAATTTATGTTCATTAAATATTTTATCATTTATCTTTTTTTATGTAACGTAAGAAATTTTTTGTTTAAAATGTATTGAACACACCTATTCAGTTTGTACAGTATCCATTTGTTATGAACGTAGTTAAATAAAAAAAAATTGATTTACAGTTAATTAATTTAAAACGAATACAGTATGTAAATTTTTTTTTTTTATACGCTTTATATATTAGCTTCATTTGTTATTGAATTTGTGACTTTGTGAGTGAGTGAGTTAAGAATTGAACTGTATACTGGCATCTACAGACGTTTTGGTTTTGATATATATAGTCTAGTCCAATTAACCAAAAATCGCATAAAGTGAGAACCGCATGAATCGAAAACTGAATAAGTTCAATGTAACAAAAATCGCATAAATCAAATAAAAAGAAATTGAAAATAGAATTACTCAAAACTCGCATAAATGTATTATCAAAAAATCAAAAGTTCATATAAATTTGATTTTGTATGAACTGTAGTGGAACTCTATATAGTCACTGCACATTGAAACGCATTTTTAATGTACAGTACTTATTTTTATTTTCGTTTTATTTTATTTTATTTTATTTTATTTTTTCGTTTCGTTTTTCGTTTTTCGTTTCGTATTTTGATTTTTATTATTTTTTTTCACTTTTTTTATTATTACGATGTTTGTTTATGAATTTTTCAAAATAGTTATTTTTTCAAAGCATAACTTTCAATTACTTTACATGTTTATTTAGTTATAGTTATTTTATAATTATTTTATGTGTGTTTACCTTTACTTCCACTACCGTTCCGTTTTATTTGGTTTTTGATGAAATTACTTTTAATGCGTTTTGCCTGGCTAGATAAATAACCACAACAAGTACAGTATTTTTTTATAATAGCAACTATTTTCTTAAAACATATTTTTAAGTTTCACTCATTTTTTGTCTAATATTATTTACTTTAAATTTTGAGACTTGATGCATGAATAATTTCATAAATAACTGATTTCACACTTCAACGGTAACACATGTTCCAATTTTGTCGATTTTTGCTACTTTAGTAAAATTAAAATTTTAAGGGAGCACTATATTGGTATTATTATCTTTTAAATCATTTCTTAGAAATAAAGAACAATATAATGATAAGCCACACTTTTTCCCAAAAATGACATTTTATTTTATTTTATTTTTTACATCAAACTGTCCTTCAATACTGTTTCTAGCTTGTTACTTTATCACTTCCTAAATTTTTTAGAAAATGGTAGCATAATATATAAAATCATCTTATTGCTTAGTGTTGAGTTTCTCACCAGAAAAAACAGCTCTCAGATCATTTTTTACTCGTGGCTTATTATTATATCGCCCGAAGCCCTTCAAATATAAATGATACTTTATATCTAAAATATTTAAACATTGATTTCGCTTCAAATGAAATTATATCAAGAGGAAATAGAAATCAAAACTTACTGCTGCAGATCAATAACAAAATCAATGGCGTCGTTACCAAGTTATTTCACTGAAACACAACTACGCTGTTAATGAAGCTATTCGAAACGAAAATATCAACAACAAAAATATTGCGTATAAAATGAAGGTTATTTGTTTGTATATCACAAAGAAACCTATCGAAAGCAGTTATACAATTTATAGAATTCAGCCAAGATGGCTGACGACGACACATCGTCTCTACTTCGCTCTCTTCTACCTGTTACATTACCAAGTCCGACGACGCTGTACAGTTATTACGATGATCTCGTCAAGCGAGTCGATGGCATAATTACTCAGCGAACATCCACAAAAGACAACAATGCAGTGATTCACACTCATTTATCGACCTTCAAGAACTGCATACAATGGATCGAGTGGAACGAAAAATTACAAGGCCATGACGTCCCTGCCACTACACCGTTAAGTGAGCCTGCCGCCATTTTTGAAGGTGAGACTTTGAGACAATGTCAACAGACTTTGTCTTCCGAACTTGCCGCCCAAAATGAAGCCAAAAATAATATTAATAAGATAACCGAAAATATGGACCTAAAATTAGAAATTCTGACAAAGACTTTAACAAGCCTGCATTGTGGATTTATGAATATCCAATCTCACCATGAGATGGAGCCATTAAGTAGTGACACCCACCGCTTATCACTGGACTGGAGTGAACCTGGAGTACATTTTAAGGAAGATGGCAAGAGTCTTATTGATCATTATAAAACTCCACATAACAAAGATCATTCTAATACTAACACGGCGGGACCAAGTTCCAAATCAGATAAAATACAACTTGAGAATTCTTTGCTTCAGCATAATCAGACTGATATTCATAATTTGAATTCACAACGTGAACTCCAACTTTTGCTATCTAGTGACGATACGGACTGCGAAGAACCCTTCCAGGAAGTTCGTTCAAAAAAACCAAAAAGAAAAAACAAAAATAAAACATTTGTTCAAGTGTTGAAACACAGAATTTCCCAATCTACACCTTCAAACCCCCCCTATACTGATGATTTGCTTGTTGCCAACCCGGGACTTAATAAACCACCCCATCCTCAAATCAACAAAATCCACAACAACAATCAACAGAAATTAACTTCTGTGTGGGGAACTGACAAAACTAGTGATATTAAGACGAAACCAACCCATGGTAAAACGATCCGACTATGTGTTTCTAACATGGACGAGGATGAAGAATGCCAAACACTAAAATTGTTTTTAGAAAAACAAGGAGCAGTTGTAGTCCAGTGTCAACGCTGGTTTAATAAATATAATAAGATAACATCCAATGTGTTTGTCCGTATACAGGATAATGATATCGAGTCCTGGATAAACCCTAACAGGTGGCCTTCTAACCTTAAAGCCTCCAAATTTATTGGTAGAAACCCACGACTATTTCAAAAACCACATGGAAAACCAGTTCCAAATTCTTCTAGCCAAAACTGCCAGTTTATCGGAGAGAAGCCTGAATGACTGTATAATGCATGTGTACCTCAGACAATCCTCGAATACTACAATAACAAAACTCTATTGATCCCTTTTGACGCCATGGAAAACGACACTCTTCAAGACGATAGCCAAACTACTGACCCTTTGAATACTATGGATACTATTGATAATAGACCTATTGATTCCTCAGAATCCGGTGTTAAATTTATCTATATGAATGTCAGATCCCTCTTCAATAAACTTGAGGATCTTACCCTTTTAGTTCACCAACATCATCCCATTTTTCCTGCGGTAACAGAGACTTGGCTTACACAGGATGTCCCTTCTGAAACTATCTCTATTCCTGGGTACGAGCTATTTCGTTCTGACCGCAAGACCAGAGGAGGAGGAGTGGGAATCTATTTCCACAGTTCAATTATGATCAGTCCTTATAAAGCCATTATTGAACCCTCAGGCCTTGAACTTTTGTCGGTCAATATGAACTACAATAACTTAAAAATTAGAGTCATCTTGGTCTATCGTACAATAAGATGTACTATTAAAAAATGTATTAATATATTGTCAAGTGTTCTAGATGATAACTACATACAAATTGTGCTCGGCGATTTTAACATCAAAATGGATACCGATAATACTTTGACTAAATTTATGACAGATTTAAATCTGATTCCAATTGTTGTTAACCCTACACGAACTACAAAATCTACCTCCACATTAATTGATCAAATCTTTTTATCCACCGAATTTTTAAATACTCAATGTCATCATACTAATTTACCAAAGTTGGATCATGACGTTCTGTTGTGCACTGCTACCTTGTTAAATATGAAAGTTTCCATTAATAATATTTTAACCCCAATTATTCCTAATTATTCCAAAATTAACTGGCACTTGTTTAGACAATTTCTTTTTGAAATTGATTTTGAATTGATTTCTTTTACTATTGATCCAGACCTTTTCTATCATCGATGGAAAATGCTCATTCATACAGCTCTCCTTTTTGCTGGTTTAAATTGGAGAAAACAAAACACAACCTTAATTTTTAAATGGTGGAACAAGGAAGTTAAAAACGCTTTTAAAGAAAAACGGACACATTATAGTGATTTTAAAAATAATATTATAGATATTGATACCTTTAATAACACTAAGAGAAATTACAAAAAAGTCATTCGTAAGGCCAAACGTCAATGCTTTTTTTCAGCGGCTAAAAACCCGAGTAAGAAATTGTGGAATCTCTTTAAACGAGAAATTAATATAGGAAAATCTAATCTTAATCCAAATAAATTTCATGAATATCTTAAATTTTGTAATAACCCTCTCAATTCCAATATAAATAAAACTTCTATTACCACCCATTGGAATATTCCTTCTAAATTTCACGGTTTAACTACAATCACCTATAATAGAGTTTATATTGCACTATGTAAATTAAAACAGCAATCCACTATTCCTTTAGACCTTATTACTCCTGTTGTTTTAAAAAACCTTACCCCAAATGCTATTTCTTCAATAGTACAATTAATTAACTTGATCATTATTACTAAAAAATATCCCTCGCAACTTAAGAATGCAATAATTAAACCTATTCATAAAGGAGGTTCACTTCATCAACTTGCTAATTTTCGTCCTATTGCAATTCTACCTCCCCTAAGCAAACTTATTGACACATGCCTTTTTAACTCCTTAAAAGAGTACATAAATAATTTGATTCCACAATGCCAATACGGGAGTCTACCAGGAAAAAGTTCAACTATGCTACTTACTGATATATATAATGATATTGTTCATGCCCTGTCGATTGGTCAACATTGCATAGTTCTTAAGACCGACGTCGCCAAGGCCTTCGATACCGTTTCTCGGCCACAACTTATCAATGACCTTATTAATCTAGGCATTGACAACGATACTATTAATCTCTTAGAAAGTTATTTTTCCGATAGAACCATCAACATTAGACAAAACAATACTCTTGTTACACACGATTCAACGCAAGGTATTATACAGGGCTCTCAACTTTCTGCCATTTTTTATAATGTTGTAGCTGCTTCTCTGTCATTGACGCAACTTCATGGGAAAATTAGATCCTATGTTGACGATAACATCATTATTTATACTTTTATACCAGAAGATTATGATGTAATTCAAATTTCTATTGATGCAGACCTTGCAATCATCAACACCTGGTATCGGGCTAGAGGCATGCAACTCAACAATAGTAAAACTTCAAAAATGATCATTACAAAAGATAGAGGATTTTCAACTAAATTTATTAAGGTATTGGGCCTCGTTATCGATAATAAGATTAATTTCCGTTCACATGCTGATGAAATCATTAAAAAACTTAATAAAAAAATCTATTATCTTAAAAGATTACAGAAGATTCTTATCACCACTGAGATAAAAATTATTTT
>JAQIWH010006012.1:0-13577 GCA_034695005.1 Cryptops parisi
TGACGACGCCTAACGGACTTCTTCAGTCGACCACAATCAGTTCCTGATCACATCTGATTGTGACACCGACAACACTTGTAACCAGGAAAATCACAAACGAATTCCCACGGGATATCTCATAGTGCTATGAAAAATGTTATTTCTTGCCATGATTGCACCACACTTTGGTCTCTTCCATCGACAACAAGTCTTTTCCGATACTTTAAAAATAATTTCACTTTCTAAATGTGAGGTAAGTTTATAATGTAACTTTTCCGTTTGTCGACAGGCACTGGTAATGATGGATAACACAACTTGTACCACTCGACACGTTGCTAATTGTTTTTTGTATTGTTTGAACTAACCTATCCTGGTGATTGTGCATTATGGGCATAAAATTTCAGTTTGGATCAATTACAAGCAATATAAAAAGCAATTAGCAGCATGTCGCCTCATGCCAATAGTGTCAGTCATTAACGCCACCACCTGTTCCTCTCGCAAACGGATAAGTACATGCAAGTCTATTGATCATAATGAGCAACGTGTTAAATGCATTTAGCTCAGTTGAATTTTATACCATATGATATGAGGCGTTGCTAATCGATAAGGAGAAATTCCAGTTTCAGTTTAAAGTGAAGTTAGTTTTTAGTTATCCAGCCATGAGTTATTAATGGCGCATTACTATTTGGTACATTTTGATAATTGTGGTAAACATGCACTTTGTGGTTTTTTTTTATGACGGGTACTGGGTTAGATTAAGCCTGGGACAAACCTTCAAGTCGAAACGGACTAATTCAGCCCAGTGATCGTCATCAAAAGCACAAAGTGCATGTTTACCACAATGTTCAAAGTGTACCGAACAGTGATCGATCACACACTTCATCTTCGAGCTGAAGTGCCACTGGTGGCTCTTAGCCGGATAACCGAAAACTACTAGTAGATATACAATTGAATTAAAATTACTTTAATTCTAAAATTAAAGTAAATCCGATAAATTAAACGTTCAAATTAAGATATCTTTGTAGCTCTAGAAAACGCGTAATTACATTTTAAGTCATATTAATCTCTAAAAAAAAAGTAATTTTCTAAAATATTTTCTGAGTAGAAAAAATTCCTTTTCATAATTGCAAAACTTTTATCTTTTTTTCGAAAAACAATTTATTTAATAATTTAGCAGCTTTTGTAAAGCTAACAAAACTTTCTATATAAAATATGAATGTTGGGTGATGTGATATATTATTTTATCAAAGATAACAGTTTATCACGTGTACGATAAGATTTGTCATATTCGTAGAACAATTATGATACGTTACAAAATTTCGTAAACGTTTCCAATATGTTCCTTAGAAACACTGCAAAACAAACTGAAAATATGTTTATAATAGAAGAAACGAATCGGTAAGAATTTTGCATAATATTGCACTGTACGCTTTTTTGTAACCCGCTAAAGTTCTAGTGAATTAGTGATCAAGTTCAAAATTCAGAACAAGAAATGTTAGAACATTGTTTGCACTTTAACATTACCAGTGTTCTTATCTGAGAGTTTAAATACAGCTGAAATGGAAGTGTACATAAGCATACTTATGTGTTTCATTGTATTAGACAAGTAATAGAATTTATTATGATTAAATGTTATAGTGTCTTCTTCAGTTGTGAAGAAACACAAGCAGAAGAACAAATTTACAAAAATCATTTTGATCAATTAATACAATTCTCCAATTATATACAAAACTGATACCGGTGCTTAACTTGTTGAAAATGGCGAGGAGAAGGTCTCCGTTAGAAAGTTTACTATACGAATGTCATTCAAGAAGCGCATTGGTGTTGAAGTTGCAAGAAGACCAATATTGGAGACAGTTAATCTTCCACGTACAACTGGACGACTATTCCGTGCACACGCTTTTGAAGATATTTGGAAGATGTTTCTCATCTCGTCTGCACAAGCACACCCAGCAAGAAATTGTCAAAGAATTGCTGGCATCTTACTTTTTTCGCATCCATCTCTTCAACTTCATCAACAGATTGTTCAATGAAAATCTTCATTCCCAGCACTTCGACAACAGGCTTAGCTGTGTTGCCAGTCTTTTGGACGTGTTGCAAAAATTCGACTTCGTGTTGATAGAAATACAACCGACTGTCGACTTGTGTCATAAGCAGATGAACTGGGTGATCATACGAGGTGTTAAATCGATCGAACGCAACACCAAACAAAAACTGGATAATAGTCAACGATTGTACCAACGGTTGACCAAAGTCACGCACGATGGAGTTTTAAGACACGACTTTCAGAATGACTACAAATTCCAGCAAATCCTGCCCACTGCTCATGAATTAACCGATCGGAATTACGATGAAAAATTCAACACTCCTGAAAATTACCTCAGTTTCAGACATTACTTGAGTACGCAGTATTTCATTCTCAGAAACGACATGATGACTCCGTTGAAAACTGTAATTCGGCAGTTTCTGGGACAGACCGGTTTGACGAGAAGAGCCAATTCGAACATTTACCAATACGTGCAGATCAAGTCTCCTGTTCAGACAAAAGATGAAACGATTGTCTACAAACTGCAGTTTGACATTCGATCCTTTCAAGACGTCGATTGGCAAAATTCCCGAAAACTGATCGATGGATCACTCTTATGTCTTTCTAAAGACGCTTTCAAAACCGTGGCCTACGCTATAGTACATTCAAGAAAAGATATAAGTCGAGGCGTTTTGCAGGTTCGATTTATCGATGAACGAGGTGAGGAAACGGATATCAATCACCTTGAGCGTCTCAACGCCACCTATTTGATGGTCGAATCACCCATTTTTTACAACGTCTACTTTTCGGTGTTGAAAGGTCTTCAAAATCAGGTACTAACAAACCATCATTATTTAACCAACAAAGAACCTGCAATTAGAACACTCAATTATTTGAGACAAAATCCAACATTTGATCTGCAATTCCTACTCAAGAACGCCCAAGACAGTCAATGTTACTACCACATTGGAAAAGTAAATGTTCAAGATTTATCTTCGTGGCCAGAAACAACATTGAATCCTAAACAACAAGAGGCTTTGCATAAAGCTCTAACTAGTCCAGTTTCCATTATTGAAACTCCACCGGGTACTGGAAAAATTTACATAGGACTGAAAATTGTTCAGACTTTACTGGTCAATCTTGGTGAAACTAGCAAAGAACCAATACTGGTGGTGTTTCCTAACGATAATTTACTGGAAAACTTCTTAGATCGTCTTATGCCTTCAACGTTTTGCTCGAGAACGGATGTTATACAGATCGGTGGATGTTTCTCAAAGAAGTCAGAGTTCACATGCAATTTAGACGAGGCTGTAAAAATGAAAATTAAAAACGAATGGTATTTCCATAGCTTGCTAGATACGGAATACCAACGGTGTGAGATGCTCGAAAAACTATTTGAGTTGGAATTGTACCGCCATTACAAAACCTCCTACGTTTTGCACGAAAGTGTATTGAAAGATTTACCAAATCCGGATGGTCAGTTGGTGAAGACGATTTCTAGTACTTTTCAATGCAAGGACGGTTCCAGAAACTCAGCTATTTTCTCATGGTTAGGAATCTTTTCAGAACATGAAACCCATGACGAAATTTACTTGCCTGTTGTGACAGAACTATCGAAACACATGCAAAATATCACAAACGTGTACACAAGAACACACGATGACTCAACAGACGCAACTAAAATGCCTGAACTCGAATTTACAAATAAAAGAGATAAGAAGTTTAGCACCGAAGTAGATACAGAAACAGCGAATCGAAAAGTCGACTTTTCTTACAATAGCGTTTTCACCGAAAAGAGCAAAGTTGACGAAGATGAAGCTTCGACCAAACATCTTAAAGTTGAATCCATGAATAATCCGTTCTACATGTATAAGTTAGAAAAGTACCGCAGTGTTCATTGGGAAAACATTTCGGACCCAGATACGAGAAAACGTGTTAAACACCTCCAGAATCATTTTGACGAAATTGGAATACAATTTCAGAAAATTCAAAATTTTTGCATGCACGAACTGTGCAAGACAAGTTCTTTGCCGACTGGTCAAAAATGTCTTCCACCCATGAACATGACTGTATCGGACCGATGGAAACTCTACAGACGATGGATACAAAACAATGAAAAACGCTTAGAAGAAAAATTTAACGAATCAACCGAAGAATATGAAGCAAAAATCCAACGTCATCGACAATTAATGTGTCAGATAGAATACGAAGTACTACAAAACGCTAAACTGATTGGTATCACAGCAAATGCAGCATCAAAGTTTCAACCCATCTTGCAAGAAATCGGTTGCAGATTCAGTAAGTAGCCTAATATGTATATGTTATTAAGATCATCAGTATTAATTAATGTACTATAACGTTGTATCTTGATGGTGACGACATTTTAAAGTTATTGTAGAAGACGCTGCACAAATCTTGGAAAGTCAAATCACGGTTCTCCTAACACCCAAGACTGAGAGTCTAGTACTCATTGGTAAGAGTTTCATTTATGTGCCCTAAAAGTTCTACACAATCATAATGATGTACTTATTGAAAGAATCTTTTTTCTATTGCAGGGGACCATCAACAATTGAGACCAAAAGTCACAACCAACTCCCAGTTAAAAGACTGCAAGTTAGATATTTCACTCCTTGAAAGGCTTTCCAAGAACAAAATTCCATTCACATCCTTAAATCGCCAGTACCGTATGCAACCAGAAGTATCGCAACTGTGTAAACAACTGTATCCTGACTTGATCAACGACCATACTGTATTTTTTTTGCCCGAAGTGCAAAGGATGAAAAACAGCGTGTATTTTGTCAATCACCAACATAAAGAAGAGCAAATCCTTGAACCAAACGGTTTTGTTAACACTTTTGAAGTGGAATTCATTGTTGCTTTAACTACTTATCTGTTTAAACAAGGTTATGAATCACACCAAATCACAATCCTCACGCCCTATATTTCTCAAGTGTCAGAAATCCGTAGACATATCCCACCATCTTCTAAGACGTACAAAAACATTCACATTACGACAGTTGATCAATATCAAGGAGAACATAACGACATTGTTCTATTGTCGCTCGTCCGCAGCAATGCGTATTGTATTCGAGTTGAAAATTTTATCAAGGTGGCTCTTTCGCGAGCAAACCTAGGAATATACGTGTTTGGCAATTTTGATTTACTCGACATGATCAATCCTTTATGGCACAATGTTTTATCTGCAATGAGAAAAAATCAGTCTGTGGGACCAGGAATAATGTTGGTTTGTCAAAGACATTCCCAATCACAGATGATGATTACTAATGCTGAAGATTTATCCAAAATGATGCTCAATGAAAGATGTCAAGAAAAATGTGAAACGATGTTGGATTGTGGTCATCGGTGCAAAAATAGATGCCATGTCGGTCAACACGGATTGTGTGTCAAACCTTGCAAAAAGATGTGCCAAAGTGGCCATCCTTGTAACTTGCTATGTAGCGAGCCTTGTTCACCATGCATCACCAAAGTTATTAAAAAACTTAGATGTGGACATATAAAAATTATGCCATGTTCTGACAATCCTGATCCTCTACAGTGTGCTATGCCTTGTAATAGCAAATGCATCAGAAATCATCCTTGCACTAAGTTATGTAACCAAACATGTCCACCCTGTCAAGTTCTTGTTACTGCAAAACTTAGATGTGGACACAACAAAGAAATACCATGTTCTGTCAATCCTGATCTTCAACAGTGTACTATGCCTTGTAATAGAAAATGCATAAGAAACCACCCTTGCACTAAGTTGTGCAACCTATCTTGTCCACCCTGTGAAGTACTTGTTACTAAAACACTTAGCTGTGAACACATAAAAGAAATGCCATGTTCTGCCAACCCTGATCCTCTACAGTGTACTATGCCCTGTAATAGAAAATGCATAAGAGAACATCCTTGTACTAGTTTGTGTAACCAATCTTGTCCACCCTGTC
Source organism: Cryptops parisi (assembly GCA_034695005.1). Classification (NCBI taxonomy): domain Eukaryota; kingdom Metazoa; phylum Arthropoda; class Chilopoda; order Scolopendromorpha; family Cryptopidae; genus Cryptops; species Cryptops parisi. The sequence continues at coordinate 5,953 of JAQIWH010006012.1, forward strand.
AAGTTCTTGTTACTGCAAAACTAAGATGTGGACACAACAAAGAAATGCCATGTTCTGTCAATCCTGATCTTCAACAGTGTATTATGCCTTGTAATAGAAAATGCATAAGAAACCACCCTTGCACTAAGTTGTGCAATCAATCTTGTCCACCCTGTGAAGTACTTGTCACTAAAACACTTAGCTGTGAACACATAAAAGAAATGCCATGTTCTGCCAGCCCTGATCCTCTACAGTGTACTATGCCCTGTAATAGAAAATGCATAAGAGAACATCCTTGTACTAGTTTGTGCAACCAATCTTGTCAGCCCTGTCAAGTTCTTGTTGCTAAAAAACTAAGATGTGGACACATGAAAAAAATGCCTTGTTCCGCTGATAATTACACTGAACTATGCATGATGGCGTGTGCTAATAAATGCGAAAATGGACATACTTGCTCCAGCTTGTGTAATGAATTTTGTCCTCCCTGTGTTATCAAAATGACGAAGAAATTGCTTTGCGGGCACGAACAAAAGTTGCCATGTTCCACTAGACTCGAATCGGCTGAATGCATGAACAAGATCATTTACAAATTTGTCGAATGTGGTCATCTGGAAGAGATATTTTGCTACCAAAAATCGTACACGCGAAGATGTTCCAAGGATTGCGACTACCGTCTAGATTGTGGTCATAAATGTGATTCAAAATGTCATACAACAATCGACGCTTATCATGTAGAACCTGAATGTCAAAGAGCGTGTGAAAGAACTGTAACTTGTATATTAGGACACGTGACAAAATGTAAAAATCTTTGTAAAGACAAATGTAGCCGCTGCACAATAATAGTACCGAAAAAACTAATTTGTGGCCATACTATCAACGTAGAATGTTGCGATTCATCCAAGACACATATTTGTCAAGAGATTTGCGGTAGAATGTTGCCGTGTGATCACATTTGTCAGCAAAGATGCAGAGACGAATGCGTTTGTACGACACCTGTCGAACGAACATTGCCATGTCTACACACAACGTTGGTGCCATGCACTTTCAGAAATGCTGATATTCAAGTTGTTGCAGGAAAACGTTCAAGTTATGTTCTCAAACTGCACATAAGTGGAAAGTGGATTTTCAAAAAAGAACGTGTGACAAACGAAATAGTATGTTGTAAACCTTGTTTAAAACTTATGCAGTGTGATCATCCTTGTCGAAGTCTTTGTAACGAACCATGCACAACACAATGCGACCTGAAAGGATTTTTGAGACAGAAATGCGGTCATATACTTGAGTTATCTTGCCAGCACAGACAACAACATCCGGATATAATTAACAAAAATTGTCAACAAACATGCAAACAAACATTACCTTGTTCCCACCAATGCCAAGGAACATGTGCAAACTGTTTTCAACATCGTGTACATGTTCCGTGTGAAGAAAAATGCGGTAGAGTGCAAATCTGTGGACATGCGTGTAATATTCCATGTTCGGAATTATGCCCACCGTGTGACAAAAATTGTCCCAATCGTTGTCCTCACAGTCGTTGTCCTTACATGTGTGGCAAACCCTGTCAACAATGTGCCGAGCGTTGTGAATGGAAGTGTCCCCATTACAGATGCTCGAAACTATGTGGGGAAAAATGCGATCGCCAAGCTTGTGATGCACCTTGTCTCGAAATGCTGAAGTGTGGACATCTCTGCGTTGGATTATGTGGCGAGGTTTGTCCCCCACAATGCAGAATATGTAACCGTGCAGAACTGATCGAGTTCCAAATTCTGTGTCTGGAAGATGAACCGGATGCAAGATTCGTTTTCCTTGAAGACTGTGGTCACAGCATCGAGGTGACAGCGATGGACCAATGGATGAACCAGAAAACCGACGAGATTGGAATGAAAAACTGTCCCAAATGCAAGACCACTATCTGGCGTTGTCAACGCTACGGAAATGTCATTCGACAATGCATCAAAGAGGTACAGCAAGTCAAGCAAAAAATATTTGGAAAAATTGGAAATTTGCAGGACACTATAACGAGACTCGAGAAACGATTGGCGGCTGAAAAACTGATTCAATTATACTTTCCCGACGAATACCAAATGATAAACAATCGATTAAAGCAGCGACGAAAGCTTCATTACAATGCGTGCAATGTGATTGAGAATCAAATTCTGATCTTGCACCTTTTAGCAAAATTGCTGAATTCTAAAGATGCTGCGACGCATCGACAATACCACGACAATCACACCAAGGCTTTAGTGAAAAGACTTATGATGCACGAGTATCGCGTCAGTCCGCAAGAATTGGAAGCTATAAGTCAAGAATGTCGCCGAATAGAATTGTGTACAACCATGATGACTATTGACAAACGCTATTCCACCACTACCAAAGTCTACAAAGAAAACCTTGACAAACTAAACGGAATCAGAACTTTACTTCATTCTGGAAGAATAGTAAAGGAAAAAGACGAAAAAGAAGCGAAGAAGTTGTTTAAAAAAATCTTGAGCAAGATCCCCGGCTTAGACATTACGGACGAAGAAAGAGTAATGATCGTTAGTGCACTGGACGTGGGGAAGCAAGGACACTGGTTCAAATGTCCCAACGGACACCCCTACGCCATTGGCGAATGTGGCGGAGCTATGGAAAGATCGAAATGTCCCGACTGTGGAGCTTCAGTAGGTGGAGTCAATCACGCTTTGGAAGATGGAAATATTCATGCAGGAGATATGGACGGGTCAGCATATGCGAGATACAGCGAAATTGCTAACTTAGCTAACTTTGATCCTCAAGATCTCGAATGAATACGGAAAAGAGTATGAAAGAGATGATACATGTTACAAGTACATATACCGTATAAACCTGAATATATGCGAAAGACAAGTTCTACGAAACCATCGCATAAATCAAAAGTTTAAAATCTATTTTCACAGAATAGAAAAACCGTGGCGAACTTTATGCAGTGTTAAGAGTCAACGTTTGTGCCACACGTGGTGTAGACATCGCGAACATAAAAAAGCATAGTTGGAAGAGTATTTGGTGACTTGTACACCGTTGCACACAATCGCGTAATTAGCAAAATTTGAAATCCTGTAACGAGCATTTAGAAATTTTTCTCTCACAAAATAGTAAAAAAACAAAACAAAAAAACAATTAAAACAAAACTTGCGTAGATCGAAGACTTCCTGGCAAAAACTTTTCCAATGTTTCCAGATTTGCCTGATAAAAGTTTGAAACATGTTGCCCTTATATAACAATATAAATGTGATTTGGTGTGAACCTCTTCGTTAGGCAGTCAATTATGGGTTATTTAATGAATAAGTCATTTGTTATATTAGATAAAATGCAGAGCTAAAGTGTGGACTGGTTAGTGATGATCTTTATACAATATAATTAGATAATACATTATATTACTATACTACACATATTATATGATAATACATTGTATTACAATCTATACTATAATCTACAAAATCGTATGTAATCTATGTGATTGGTTACTTCAACCGTAAATTTTATTAACTGAACTATACGCAAATATTGTATACAGTATACAGGGTGATTCTTTTTTTTATCGTGACAAAAACACAGCATGTGACAAATAAATGTGTCAGGCAAATATTGTTTGTGAATGAGGAGTCTTTCCAATGACTAATGGTATCATTTTCATTGATTTTAAAATTAATTTTCACGAAAATTTCATCGTTAAGTTTTAAACAATGCTTCGTAGGTATCAAGTCATTTTTCGAAAGTTGTAGCCACGACCCTATTTAGTCAGATTCCACTTTTGTTTCATTTATCCTCAATAATCCAACCGAAATAAAAAAATTGTTACAACTACGATAGAGAGTAAAAAGGAATGCTGCCCCTACAACAGCTTCTCTGTAATTCGCAATTCATGCTATTCAGGTAGAGTTATTTCACTTCATGATTGTTATGCATCTTCGAATTCTTATTTGAATTAACCATGTAGCAAATAAACTGGCTCCACTGCATAGTAGGAGTGACCTGCAGCAAAGCTGTTGTAACGACACCTTTTACTCTCTATTTTTGTATCAATTTTTATTTCGGTTGCATTGTTGAAAATAAATTAAACATAAGTGGATTCTGACTAAATGGGGTCGTGGCTACAACTTTCTAAATATGACTTGATACCTACGACGCATTTTCAAAAATTTAATAATAAGATTTTCGTGAAAATTAATTTCAAAATCAATGAAAATAGTAGCATTGGAAAGGACCCTCACACACAAACAATATTTGCCGGACACATTTCGTTGTCACATGCTTTGTTTTCATGATATTCGGTTGTTTTTCGATAAAAGACTCACTCTGTATAACTACTGTATATAGGATACGTTCAAGTACTCGAAGTGACTAGTGACTTAATCACCATAATAACAAGTCTTACTTATGTTATTCAAACAATTTTGTTTTTCATTTAATACAATTACATGTAACTATTTAGTTGTTACCAAACAACTAGTTAATTCAATGTTTTATATACAGTAAAAAAAACAAACCATTGTAAACAACGTGAGATTATAATTTTAGCTTTTTGAATGATCCAATATATTATTTCATCGTTTTTTTTTTTTTTGTAATATCAATTATGTATAATAAACTTTTTTTTCTGTGTCTAAGTTTTGGAGTAATGAAACCTGCAGTATTGAAAAGTTAAAATCAATACTTCTTTGTATTGTAACCAACGAGCTTATAACCAGCGAATTCACAAGCAAATTCCCACCGGATATCCCATAATGCTATCAATTCTATAAAAGGACAAGCAAATTTTCGTGCGTGCAGAAGGTTTGAGTGTGCGCATTCAGGATTGTAGAATGGTCAGCTTTCTCCCCTTCCCTTTTGTCACATGTGGTGTTTAGGGAAAAAGTTTGGATCAATTACACTGCCCTTGGGGCATTGTGAAAAGAAAGCAGGGTGAAAATAAAACAGCTTCACAGTCAAGTAACTCACAGCCAAGTAAGTTGAATTAATTAAATTAAATAATCGAAATTAATTAATTAAAATAAACCACTGCAACGAATGCTGCGAAGCAACATGAGTTAAATAAATACCTGTAACGAACGTTACTCTTTCAATCAAATTAACTAATTAGCCAATTTTAGTCTGTCATACGACAGGCTTTAAGCTAGTGAAAAATACTGTTCTTTGCCATGATTGCACCACACTTTGGTCCCTTCAATCGACGACATATTTATTGATTCTCTTTTGATACGTCTAAAAAATTCTAATTTCTAAATCTGCGGTAAGGTAAGTTTAGAATGTAAAGTCGGTACTTTTCCGTTTTCCGAGAGGCACTGGTGATGAATGACATTAGTGAACAACACTATTTCTTGTACCACTCGACATGTTGTTAATTATTCTTTTTTTAACTAGTTGATTATGTGTATAAAATCTCAGTTTAACTTAGTTGAAAAAAAGCAATTAGCTGCATGTCGCGTGATACAAGTAAGCACTAACGACACCTAGTACCCCAGACCAACGGGAAAGTATATGCAAGTCTATCGATAGCAATAAGCGACGTGTTAATTACGGCACATATCACCCATCTGGTTGCCGATTATCTTTCTAGTCGTTTCTTTCAGATCGGTTGTTTGGATGATACGCGTATTATGTCGATTCGTGGTACTATTCAAGGTACCAGCATGGCTACTGCGCTATTTGCATTGGTCTCGAATGGGTTATTTCAGGTTGATCTAAATTCAACCTTGTACAATTATGTGGATGATAATTTCTTAATGATTAATTATTCAAAGTATGAGCGACACATAGCAGAATATATTATTTGTGAAGATTTACACAAGGTCACTTCATGGTTTAATGATAGACAAATGAAACTAAACCGTCTAAAAACCAAAAAAATTTGTTTTGATGGTCAATGTACTGATGCCGAAATTATTAACGTTCTGGGTGTTCGTTTTGATGGAGGACTTACCTTCAACAAACAAATCGAACATGTTGTGAAAAAAATTAATAAAAATGTATTTTTATTTAAGAGAATTCGACCCTCTCTAACAACTAAGGAAAAGACAACGTTGATCAAGTCTAAAATTATACCATTATTTTCATACGGACTAATTGTGTGGTCTAACACATCTAAATTTCGTTTACGTCGTGTCAAGACGGCATACAATAATATCTTGCGTCTTATGTTTAAGATTTCAAGATATAATTCAGTCTCTGCTCATTGTAAGAAATTGAAAATTCTCAATTTTGAAAAAACGGTGCTTTTTTTTCGATTAAGGGAAATTCCTAGATTGATTGGTAATGACCAACATCCATTAAATCACTACAATCAGCAATTTAATGGCGTTATTTATTCACGTAATATGAACAGCCACAAATTCAGTTTTAACCACATTAACCAGCATAAAAATAAAAATCGTTTTCCGTTTTGTGTTTTTTTAGCGTGGAATAGTTTGCTTTACCGTATTAGGAAATATGCATCAACCAGTGTTTTTCAGGATGGAAAACTTTTAAAAATGTTCGATAACATACTCTATAGACATATTTTGTTAACTTAAAAAAGTATTATTATTTTGTTTTTCTTGTTTAATTTTTTTGATGTGTTTTATTTTTGAGTTTTGTTAATTTTATGTTTTTCTAGATTCTGTGATGTGAGTTTGAGGGTTGTTCTGGACGAGAACATTTTATACTCTAACTGTATATTTCATAATTTGGAATAACAATGTTTTATTTGTTTGTACCTAGTACTATTGGTCGTTAGACCGGATTAAATAAAAAAAAAGAAATAAAAAAAAAGAAGCTAAGCTGGAGCGAGTACAGTCTGTCTTTTTGCGGTTCTTGAGACGTAAGTATCCATCCTCTGACACCACTACACGTTTCTGCCCACTTGCTGAGCTACGTAGGGAAGCAAGTGGAAGCTACGTAGGGGAGCTACGTAAAGAAGCAAGATATTTCAGCAGACCTGAAATATCTTTAGAAGATCATCTCTGGACGATTGGACGTCACCGACTTGATATCCAACCTCCACTTTGGTGTTCCTTCTATCAGGAGCCGACAGAAAACATTTATGTTCCGGCCAGCAGTTATGAAGAAACAATGTTCCTCTAGAACCCCACTGCATAGACTTCAATTAACATACAACCAACACCCTGATGTCATCGAAATTTTCCACTAAGCAGACTTCAAATATTTACAATATTTACAATCATTTTTGCTTTCAATCTGGAACAATTCCATAACTTTGTCTTTTGTTTATTTCACTTAATTATTATTAACTATCTGTACTTTAATATTTTGCGACAAGTTTGTAACTTTGTAATCTTTTTTGTTTGTTTCGTTTTGTCTTTCTTTTATTATGCATTTTAACTGAATGTGTACTTTTGTTAGCGTTTTTGTAACTGTCTTTCTTTTATATTGCATTTTTAACTGAATGTGTACTTTGTTTGCGTTTTTATAACTGTTTTTACTTTGACTGCAACTGTATTTTGATAATGCCTTTTGACTCCTGTTCAAAATTTAGCCCTTGTGGCCCTTGGGGCTGTTGGATAAATTAATAAATTGAATTGAATTATTATTATTATTATTATTTTTATTAAAAGGTCCAACATCAACATCAAACACCTCATAAACAAAACAACATAAAACAACAAATCGGTCAACAAACTGAGCATGCTTTT
>JAQIWH010006013.1:0-13576 GCA_034695005.1 Cryptops parisi
GGCGGGCGCAAAACACTGTTTAGTACGTTTTCATCCATTTTTTAACATTGTCAGCCGGTTAGCAAAAAGCACTCGTTTCAAAGTAATCATGATAATAATTTGTGGTTTCGATGTATTTTATTGGTCCCTAAGACTGTTTGAAAATAATCGGATTCTACTGTATTAGAATTTTTTTTTTATAATTGCCAGTTAGTTTGCTGGTTATTGTAAATGTTATACATGTTCAAAATGACATTCAATACAATACAATGTATTTGAATACATTTTCGAACGCGTTCAACGCAGGGCCTTTGAACATTTCTACATACCTTACTTATTATAAACATTCTACCCATATCGTATATCCTATTAGAGACCAGGCTTTTAAAACACCCTTTGTAAAAATGGTGTTAAATAACTTTTTGTAAAGAAATAACATACAAACATTTTTTTCAAGCAATTCGACAAATAGTCACAATAACAATAATACATCACAAATAAAAAACACGAAAAATCAAAGAAAACAAAATAATACACAATTTACAATCAATCACAACCAATAATATGATTTTTCAATAAATAATCAAATTTAATTTCATGTTTATTATCTGTTTCGATTCACAGCCATGCCATATTTGCGAAGTCTGATGAGTATTCCATAGCTCAAAAGTATTATATGGATAACGAGTTTTAATGTACGGTACTTGTTTTTCGATAAAAGTTGGAGTGCTTAATGTATTACATAATGTTGAAGTTTTTTTCACACCCATTTTTTGCCCTTTTTTTTAATAAAAAAAACAAAACCGAAATGAGTATTCGTGTTAAACATAAAGAAATGAGGATACAGCGTTATGCGTAGTTGGAAGTTAATCAATAGGTGGTGAAACGTTGCTAATGTACGTATGTACGAAGTGAGGAGAATAGGTGATGATGATGAAGATGATGATGATGATAAAGAATGAAAAGGTAAAAAAAAAAAGGGCAAAACCTCGACAATTGCTCGACTAAACGACACGAAGGAACATTACGTTTGATGGAAAGCTGGGTGGAGTTATAAAAAAACCGTGTGTGTGTGTGGGTGTAGTTGAGAATAAGGGGGTCCTAACATGGAGTAAAAAAGAATTAGGTAACAAAAAAATAGTGGTGTGAAAGGAGAAACAGCGGTGTCGAGGAATATAAAGAAAAACATTGTTCGTCATCTACAAAAGAAAGTGTCACTCGGTTTTGGGACAAAGAAAATAGCTGACTCATAGGCAATCGATAGACACCCAACTAGACAAGCGACGACGATAGCATCCTTTTGAACTCTTTTTATGAGGGTTAGGTTACCTAGTCAGTTTTTTTTTTAGATACATATTTATATATTTAAGGACCCTTGTCAAACTGTTAAAACTTTTTTTTCAGCCGATCAAAAAAATTCTTTTCCACCTCCAAAAATGAGTTGGAGTTATAGACATTTTTGTGTTAATTTTGTTAGAAAACTTAAGTGTTTTCAAAGTTATCTATAAATATATATATATATGTATATATATATCGGATTGATTGTTATCAGTTATATTAATGGAATTAGCACAAATGAATACATTTTTTTCCGCAGAGTAAAATCAACTTTATAGTTCGTGATTAATCCAAACTTAGTGGGGTTTGAAGAGAATCGTGTTTCTGAACAAAGTGGGATTTGCAAAATTTTATTGGAGTGGGTTTTTATTTTATTTTTATATATATATATATATATTAATTATACAGGTATTTTTCATTTTCTTTACTCTTTTAGGTGCTTTTTTGTAGTATTTATACCTATTTTGTATGTACTGCCAAATATTGTGGGGTATGAACTTTTAAGAGTAACTTCAAAGATCTTATTCTAAACAAAGTGGTATTTGTAAAAACTTTGAGGCAGTTTTTTTTGTTTGTTTGTTTTTTAATTCTTTTTTTCATATTTCGTACATTTTGGGGTTCTCTCCGAACTGTATACTTATTTTGTATGGATACCAAACTTTGTGGGGTTTGAAAGAGAATTTTTATACAGCTCATTCTGAACAGAGTGGGATTTGCAAACTGATGTTGAGGTTTTTTTTGTTTTTTTTTAGTTTTTTTTTTTATATTTTTGTTAAATTTTTTTAATTTTTCTTGCTGTTTTATGTCAACTTCACACTTATTTCGTATACTGTAGCTTTACTGTGTATTAGTACAGGTTTATACTAAATTTCGTGGAGAATATTAAGAGCGCTCATTCTGAACATAGTGGGATTTGCAAACTGGTATTGAGGCGTTTTCTTTTATTTTGATAATTTTTCTTGTTACATTTTTTGTTGAATTTTGTTAATTTTCCTTACTGTTTTAGGTATATTTTTTTGCAGTACATATAATAAACCTTTTTTTTTTTACTTATTTCGTATGTAAAACTAAACTTCGCAGACGTTTGAAGAGAACCATTAAAGAGCTAATGCCGAACAAAGCGGGATTTGCACGGATGTTTTTTGTTTCGTTTTTTAAACTTTGTCAGTTGTTTTTTTGTTTTGTTTTTTATGTCTTTTCGGTGTCTTTTGGCATCCTATGTTCTCTCTTTCTGTGTCTCATCTGGCAGATGTTGCGCTCGTGATTTGCTGTGACTTCACGCTCGCTTCGAATTGCGTCACCGCTGACATCACAGACACTTGGCCAACGCCGTCTGTGACGTCATCGAAGAACCGCTCAGCTATTCTTGGCGGCGCAACGATTTTCCACCCATCAGCTTCTGCCCGCGAAATCTCGCGCCTGCTTGTTGTTATTTACTTTCTACGTGTCCTTACAATTTTTAAAGTACGTTAGTTTTGGTTGATTTTGACGGAAATAGTCTGCAGAAATTGATGACACGAGAAAAATGGTATACGAAACATTGGTATACGTAAGACGGCACTATACGGCTACTATAGATGGCAGAATACGGTTCACAAATAGCTAGACTTGCCACATCAAAAATTGTCTTTAATTTGAAGAAAAATATATTTTTATTTAAAAATCCTATGGAGGTGACTTTTAGGTTAGATATAAATATCCATTAAGAAGCATTGCAGTAAGTAGGGTTTACCATTACTGAAAATCAGATATCGTGTACCTCATTACGAAATTTATCATGCGTAGTTGGTAACAAAAAACAAAAATATTTATTAAAATTTTTAAACAAAACAAACTTAACGATAGTGCAAACTGGGACAAAAGAGGTTTTATTAGAAATTTAACCAAAAAAATTTTTTTTCTTGTTATTAGTATATTTTTTTGAAGATACGGAACTGCTAAACACGATCGATTATAACAGATGTCGGTAAATAACAAGATTTCGCAGGAAGAAGCCCTTGTTTTGATGGAATCGGTTTCCTTCCTTATCGACCTCCCTCTCTCGTAGGGTTTTAAACAATTCAACGCATAAATAAATAAATATTCGAAGAAGAAAAAATCAATTATGTATATTGTTAAGATCTCTTTATTATTAACTATGAGTAAACCACAAATAGGGTCGATGTCACAAATATTTAGGTCGATATCTCTTTTTTTTGTTGAAGATTAGCGTTTGTGTCATTGGACGTAGTAGAGTTCGAAATTACCGCTAGCGTAGTAGAGGAGGAGAAGAAGATAAGAGGAAGAGAAGCAAGGTCTCGAATGACGTCATTCGAGGTTTATTTAAGCTTGTGGCCCCCACGTGCTTTTCCATCTTGGCGCCTCCACTCAACTTCCCTGTTTCCAATTTTTCATCCGGATTTATTTTTATCCCTTTCTGGTTCCTGATTTGTTTTCCCCTCCCCCTCGATTTTAATATATTTATCGATCCTTTTTTTTGTGGCTTCACTAGATTGAGAACAATGTGTCCGAAAACATTGTTTATCTGTATACATGTGATTTGATTTATATTTAAAACAATATTAAGTGAAATTAAATACACATATATAACAAATTAATAAAAAATTAATTAATAGTTCAAAATTTAACCGGATATTAATGAATGTATTAAAACTTCTAATAAAATCCGGTTCAATTTTGAACTCAAATTTGTTTAATACATTTTTTTTTCATATTGATTCTAATAAGTTTTTATTTCGGTCAATTTTGAGTAATTAGCTATTTTTGTTATTTCATCAAGTTAAATTGGTAAACATCAAGTGTAACGGATACGAAATTTTCATACGTTACAGGCAATGTATAGAATCACGGCATTCTATACAAATAGTATACCAATTGTATAGAATAGTATGCAATGCCTAAGCATTGCATACTATACAGGCCCCTTTTTGTAAAGTATGAAATAACATCTTGTATAGAACTGTTTAGGTTAATTAAGGTTAGTTAACAAAATTTTCTCTTAAAACAAAAATTGAACGTAAATTTAGGCCTAAATTTAAACCCAACCTAAACATTTGCATAACCTAACTATTATAATTTTTTTCATGAAATACTAATTTCATGCAATATCAATTGAAATGAAAGTATGAAATACTAATTTCATACTTTGTCAAAAGAAGCTAGGCATTGTATATACTGGACTTTATACATTGTCAGTAACACATGCAATAATTAGGCTATATTTTTCCACAAAAATAGAATTATATTATCTTGATTAATGCAATTTTTTTTTTTTTATAAAAATGTTAAAAATAATTTTAATAATTTTTTCATAATAAAATATATTTCATATTGATTTTTATACATTAGTACGTAGCATCATCAAACATACCCTATGTATGTCATTATGCAGAAGACATGCTTTTGCATGTTGATGAAGGCACTATGAAAATATATCATAACTTTATAATACCATTATTTAGTATTAATCGGTATATTTTTAGTCACAGTTAACATTTATACTTTATTTAACATTAAATTTTTCATTTGATTTGACATTTATACGAAACAAAATGTTTTGTAAATGTTATAAAAACCTAGCTGCGTTGCATTGCTTTAAAGCGTTGCAAAGAAGCCTAACGTTAATCGTAGTTACTTTTATTTAAGGGGCAGCAGCTACTTTAGTGGCAAATACAGTACACTAAAACAATGACCTTTCGATTCTCTTTTAATATATATTTATATACATATATTTTAAATGTCAATTCCATTTATTTTACACGTTTTTATTTTATTTCATTATATATTTATATACATTTTAAATGTCAAATTTTTATTTTCACCGGGCATACCTTTTTCCGCGAATGCATTTGTTTCAATGGTGCAAGAAAATCCTTTGGATTTTGAGTTTTCTTTTCCATATGAATTTTTTTTTCTATTTATTTTTTCGTCATATTTTTTTTTTATTTAAAAAGAAAATCTTTTGTCCTCCTGTCACAATATTGTTCCGCTTTTCCTATAGATGGACATTTCGGCTTTTTTTTTTTTTTTTTTATCAGGATTTAGGCATTTTTTTTTTATATATCTTTTATTTTTCACTTTTTTTTTGTGGTACTTTTTGGTAAGGGGACCGAGTTCTTTCATCGAGGCACGTATTTCTTTTCTGCTTCTTTTGTGTCCGGAATAGGAGTTGGGCGCATGCGCTTTCCAACGATGACCTCATGGGTCATCCGTCCGCATTCATTCCCGGACAAACTCGACATGTAACGACCAACGACAATCATCATCACACCTTCCAAAAATTCTCTATACTTCTCCCCCCCCCTCTCTTTATATATATAAGGAGAAAAAAAATTTTTTCAAAGACGATTGGTCTTCCCGAATTTTTTTCTTCTCTGTGTGTGTTGACCCACCATTCCTTTTTTATTCTTACATACTACACGTGTTCTACTCTTCCTAAAGATAACCACAAAAGGGGAAAAAGTATATATCACACACCCCTTATTATTTTTTTTTTGGTGTACTCCCATCACTATTCCGACTTTAGGCCTATTCTCTCTATTATTTTTTTTTGTGGACTATCTGTCTGTCTGTCTGTCTTTTCTTTTTATTTTTTTCGTCTTCTTCTTCTTCTTCTTCCTTTTCATCCGGTGACGTTTTCAATTTTGCTTTCCCGAACGGAAATTCTGGCGACGTCCACAAACACGCGTCTGATAAAAGGTGGTGGTGGACAACCGAACGGTTTCAAACATTTCGAACTCTTTTGAATCCTTCGCTTGTATGGTGAAAGTAGAAGAAGAAGAAGAAGACAGTCGTCTCTCTTTCTTTATTTTGAGTATAAGAAGAAGAAGAAGAAGAAGCAGAGGAAGAAGAGCTGCCAAAGAAGAAGCGATATTAAGGCGAAGACGCGCTGCGAGCAGTGAGATAAGCTCGTCGTTTATCCGCTTTTCCTTTTTCGCCCGTCACCGACCATTCCGTCTTTTCATAATACTCCATCCCTCCGAATCTCGTCTTCCCACTATTTTCTTCTTCTTCTTCTTTTATTATTATTATTATTATTATTATTATTTTTATTATTATTTTATTATTTTTTTATCTCGGAAAAATTGGAAGAAAATATCGATGATGATGGTTTTTAGTCGAACATGTAACTTATTATGTAATATTAAGACTTTTTATTTATTTATTTAAGTTTTTTTTTTTTTTTTTTTGGAAAGGCTGATTTTCGATTATAACGAAATCATGTGATTTTGATTACAAAACCAGAAAATGTAACGACTGTGTTAAATTTTTTAATGTGGCATTATCATTATGAAGTATAGGTTCACAGCTAGATTTAAACATTTGGAAACTTTATTTATTATTATACACTTTATATTAGCGTTACTTGTGAGTGACTTTGTGAGAAAGTGAACTGGGAATTGAACGTATACTGGCACTTACAGACGTTTATGATACTATTTACTTATTTATTTTTATTTTATTTAGAAATATCACGTCCCATGAAGACAATACCAAAGATAGCCATGCAATAAATGTGTATGCAGTTTTGTTTTAAAATGGATGCAAGTGTTTAAACGCATTTGCTTAATACATTGAAACGGAATTTTGAGTATGAAAAATGGAAGAGCATTTCATTGTGTAAATCGTATTGCATGAAAATAGAAATTATTCGAAACTCGCATAAATCGAATATCACATTGCTGAAAGATCGCATTAATCAAGATATAGATTCGCATAAATCAAAATTTGCATACCTGTACATTGAAATTCTCATGAATCGAAATTTGCAGAAATTTAAAATAAAATTACTCAAAATTCGCATAAATTGAATATCGAATAACTAAAATACCACATAAATTTAAATTCGCACAAAGCGAAACTATATACCTGTGCTATATAAAGCATATTATAAATATTCTCAATGAATTTTCTTAAAAAAACATTTGTATTATTTGTAAGCGTACTTGTTAAGCCTACTTGCTTACTTGTCACATTTCATACAAAGTGTGAAATGAACAGAACAGAAACTCGTCAAGTTTATGTGGAAATTTTGTTTGTGCGTGTCAGAGCCTCAGTGGCGCTGCAGTCACCATTTTTCAAAATGGCGACTCTGAGCGACCAAGCACAGGCGATGGTTGGTGAACAAGTGCATGAAAAAAACTGGTTTTATTTTCGTTCATTTTTGTTAGGAAAATTTAGAACTATGAAAACATCTTAAATATGAAGCATTTTAACTATAATTTGAAAACTTAAAGTTAAAATGATTAAACGGGTTCGTGGTTGCAACTTTCTAAATATGACTCGGTAGCTACGACGCATGGTTTTCGATGTGACGATGCTATTTCCGTAAAATTAATTTCAAGGTCAATGATTATAGCACTATTGTATTTCCCCCGGATGTTCTGATCATATTTCATTTTTACTATAATCGACGTATCTGCAATACTAAGCGAGATATTCCCCTGATTCACTTGCGATGCAGCACCCTGTATAAAAACGCGTAATAATAAATACAAAAAATAACTGTACGTTAGTTTTAAAATATGTCTTAGATCTTTCCACGACATAAGATTAAATCTTCAAAAAACAATTCTAAAAATTTGACAAAAATCGTAATTCAAATTGACAAAAGCTTTCAATGAAAATCGTTAGTAAACAGATTGAATAGCAAAACGTTGACTTTGATTCATGACGAGACGTCAATTAAGATTGACATGTATCTAATTTTTTTTAATATTTATTGGCAATTTTTTATATGAAAAACATAGTGTTACGTGTAAACAAACATAGTTCCCAAAAAAATATTTTTGGACAATATTTTTTTTTGTATAGACATATTTTACGAAATCTGTGATCGGTTGGTTACACACAATTGTGAGGATGACACATTTCGATATGGTATTATCGACTGGCTTTCTATATACTGTAGTTATATAGAGATGATGTTACGACGGTGCCTGATGATGAGTCATGTTTAGAAATTATGGGTCGCTTATCACGACATACGGCTCATTTGAGAAACCGAGTTACTCAATAGAACGATAGTAGGAGCGAATGAGATGATGATGACGACGACGAGACACGACATAAAAAAATTGGCAAAGATCACGTTCATCGATATGTCAACGGTATAGAATGTTAAATGTTAAATGTGTTACATCATTGAAAAGTTTTGATTTTTTTTTCCGCTCGAACAAAAAGAAAAGCGCGCGATTGTTAATTGCAGTACAGTGTAGTGATAAGCGCGCAGTGATACAATCGATTCTTAAGTGATGCGGTCATCGATAGTAATGTTGCCGTTTTATTTCAAGTTTATTTATTTATTTTAAATTTTAGAAAGTTTTAATAAAAATTTGTGTGATTTAACTTGTTAAAACTGATTTTTAACGTATACTGAAAAATACTTTGATTGTTAATTTAAGAGTTGGGTGGAAAAAAATCAACGTAAATACACTTAGGTCTTTATTTCTTAAAACGCATATATTGAATCGTTTTGGACAAGTCTATAGCAGAAAGATATTGGGTTGCCTAGAATTTGCACTTTGGCACTTTTTGGAGCAAGAATATGGAACGCGACTATTGCAAATCTACAATTTTTTGTGATATCTTTCATTTTGTCGCTTCATTTTCTGGTTGTTTCACTCATCATTGCATTTTAAATTAGCCTGTAAATTAACCTGTAATCTGTCAGCTAAAGTTAACATATTCTTTGCAAAACCTGTTCATTTTCCTTCTATAAATAGACAGTTGACAGGAATTTTTTTTTAATCTTGAAGGTGCCAGAAGTTTTTGTCTTTTTTCTTTAAACTACATTTTTTGAGTTTCCCCGTGTTATTCCACCCAACTCCGCAGTAGCATTGATCGCGCAGTGATACAACCGATTCTTAAGTGATGCGGTCATCAATGGTAATTCCGTTTATTCAGAGAAATTTTTAACGAAAATTTTGTGTTATTTACCTTCTTTAAACTAATTTTAAGCTGAACAGAAAAATACGTCTAATTCTTATTGTAGTATTGATTAGCGCGCAGTGATACAGTTGATTCTTAAGTGATGCGGACATTGCATTGTTAGTACGTAATGTTAACGTTTTAATGGAAATTTGGTGTTCTAATGTAAAACCAGCTTCTTTAAACTGATTTTAATATAAACTGGAAAAAACAAAAACTAATTCGAAGCAAAAATAAAAATAAAATTCCTGAATGTAATTAAATTGTTTTTCAAATAGTCCAAAACGCAGTTTCTTTTTTACGACCCATAGTAATAAAAGTAAAAAAAAAAAAATAAGTACTTTTTTTTTATTTGACAAAAAAAAATATCATTTTTATTTTTTTACACCTTTTTAACTCTGGCTTAAAATTTTTTAGGTGATAAAATTTTTTATTTTTTTATTATCATGCTAATTAATCTTGCGTCAGCGTAAAAATTCTTTTTTTTTAAAACGGTGTAGTGATTTTTAGAGTGGTTAGTGCAATTTTCATGCTGAGTAATCCAGTTTTTTTTTTTGTTTTGTTTTTTTGTAGATGTTATACAAATTACATTATACTTTTTTTTGTAAAAAAATTAAAATAAAAAATAAAAAGTTGTTTACGGTAGCAACAGAATTTTCTGGAGGTTTATTTAGAAAAGGTTCGTTTTTTTGTGTATGTGTGTGTATAGACTGTTTGTTGACACGGCGGGAATTTTCGGTAGCGATTAACAAGCAGTTTTGAATAGCTTTCGATGAAGTGGATAAAGTAAGCCAACAAAGGTCTATTTATGTTTAAAGTGAAACGAGAGAATGTATCAGCGAGTTCACAAAGTTGGGTTTCACCCTTTATTTTTTTTTCTGTCTCTCTCTATGAAGATAACCCTTTAAAGCTTAATTCACATTAGTTCCGTTTTCTCGCGCTTATCATCGTCAATCGACCATCACTAGAGTTATGAACGCCAAAGAAATTAATATAAAAAAAATAGAAAGCAAAACATAAGATGGTTTTCATGTACGAAAAGTATCAAGTATGTAAGTAAAATATTGGTTCAAACTTTGATTTTAAAAGTTTGGTACTTTTAGTTAGCCAGCTCGGCTTGTGGCGCTACTTAGTTGTATTTGGGTTTGAAGGGTTGGTCAGGTTAGTTAAACATACGAAAACGTATGGAATGTGTGATTAGGTATGTTTTTGTTTGTTTAATTAACCTAATCTGATCTCCAAACTTTTTGAAATAACATATTGTATGGAACTGTTTAGGTTAGTTAACATTTTCTGTAAAAAAACAAACAAAACATTAAGCCTAAATTTAAACCAAACCTAAACTATTCCTATGCTCATTTTATTCATTGCCTCAACTAGACTTGGCAGTCTATAAAATGCCTAGATTGTACTGTATATGTCTACAATACCTGTATAGTATACATTGCCGGTAACAACTTATAACTTATTTGCTGGTAACAACTTATAACTGAATTGTCAACACATGACTTTTATTTAAATCCACATTCATCCACGCAGTTATCGTTTAATTTAAATTAACAATACGTGATTCACGTGATCATTGTTTGAAGTTGGTTGCTTGAAAATTTTATTTGTTTTTTGTTTTTTATGGCACGCAGTTGAACCCGCCATCGGGTGGCAACGATTCAAGTTCAGATTTAGTTTTCAACACAGTAGCAGTAGGCGTGTTCGGTTTGTCTGTTTGTTTGTTTTGGAAGTTACTAAATGGCATCATATGCTGAACATGGTCACCATCTTGAATTTCTAAATCGAGCTATTAAATCCACAGAGATGAAAGACATCGAAACAAAATGTTGCTACCGTGCTACAACTTTTCAAATTTTACAGACTATTTCTGGTATTATAAGAGAACTTAATCCGAAATTTGTGGAAAGTAAATTTTATTGAGTTGGTTTACTTATCGTTATTAAATATATACGGTACTTACCTAGTTACGGTACTTACTTATCTAGTATACTTACAGTATATTTACCTCAATTGTTCTGATTTTACTGCGTAACATTTTAACCTATTGCTGTACTTCTTGTTTGATCCCTAATGTGCACGTTAAAATAAATAAGTACGAAATACGGTAATAGGAAAGAACTTCGTTTTTAAGTACAACCTTTTAACCTGGCTGTGCTTTTGTTTTCAAACCTAATTTTCAAAGTACAGTTTTTGAAACAAACACTGGAAAGATATTTTTCTTGACTTGTGTTAAGTGTTTATTTCAACGGGTTCACATCAATGAATGATTTACATGAAATGTATGTCGTAAACTATATAATAAGTAATGTATGCAGTATGTATGTTTATCTATAACAATGCCTGATTTGGCTTAACAATGCTGAATTAAAGTATGTGGTTGTCAACGTCAGCAACACTCTACGTGAAAAACTCCATTCACGTGACATTATCTCGAAATTTATCACGACATTGATCAGTAAAAATGTAACGCAATTAAATGTACTGCGGACTGTGTCTACGTTTCAAATTTCAGCTTTCTGAGATATCAGGAAGTTGGTGAAAATGAATCGCAAAGCTGCTGAAACGCCCGCACACACACACCACACTCCAGTCAAGCTAAATAAAAAGTTTAACAAAATTAAAAAGCTAATTATACTTAATAGTATATTTTCATTTAATTATGCAGCAATTGTTATATACATATAACAGTGATTGTTTGATACTATATCCAAAAGTTAACCGATTGGAATGAAACGTGTATACTCTTGGGGGAATCGATGTCTAAAATGGATGCTCGACATTATCTCATTGTCTGAGCGATATAGTTTAAAGTGTTGGAAATAGCACGTCGATGTAGTAATTTCACAAACCCACCCCCCAAAAAATTGGTAAACAGTTGAGAGGAAATTGAAGAGTCCCCTCATCCGCTTTAACACTCCTCTCCATCTCAGTGGAGTGTAAAATTTATTAATCTCCTGTCGCGAGGCTAAACCTCGAGCGTAGTACAGTAGGTAGACTATTGTAATGCGTAGTAGCTGAGTTTGATGATGGTATGGTGGAGTAGTAGGCTAGTGAACTGTTTGTGCCTATGTATGTTTTGGAGCTCTCGTGGTAGTCTCGTTTTCACTCTCGTCGAGGACGAGATGGTGTAAGCGTAACGGTCTGCTGCTATCGCTCTAATGCACTCTCTTGCCCGTTTGATTGGCAGCTTAATTAAATATTATATTAGCACGATAATGGGATTACCTGGACGATTCTCTTGGTCCGTTTATCGCTCGATGTTTGTTATCTAGCGGTTACTGTTGCTTGTTTGTTGTTGTTGTTGTTGTTGTTTGATGCGTTGTTGGAATGTCAGGTGTGTGAGTGAATTCGGGTGGGAATTTGGGCGACCCGAGTTTGTTGCCTTGCAAGACTTGAGTTTATCCGTGTAGTTTTATTGGAAAATTAGTTTTACAAGAAAACTTACAGCGGCATAAGCAATTGTGTTTAGTGCGAAAGTGGTCTTACTATTCCCCATTGGTTTGACATCTAAAAGGATGGGGGTAGCCATAGCCATGCCACGATGCCATACTGTAAGTGATACGTCATGGAGGCAGCGCAGTGGTTTTAAAAATGGGTGCTTTTCGTAGCGTTTTAAGTAGTTTAGAATTATTTCTCGTTTTCGTTGGGTATTACAAAAGTTTGGAAAGTTTTATACTAGTTGAAATGTTTGTCGATAACTTTTCTCAATTTGCAGTGCTGTAACGTTCTTTGGTCACTAAAGTTTAGTGGACGAACGTTTGGACACGCGTGCCAAACGTTGCCGACCATCGCATAGTTTGTCTCAGCTTAGAGTTTGAAGTTTAGAAACAGACTTAGGTAAAGTTTAAAAGTTTATCATTTTATTTTAAACGTTGTTATGAATATGCGTTTTTTTTAAGATGCGTTTTAATGAAGATGTCTTTAATGGAGCGTTTGCGTTTTGAAATTGAGGGGGGGGGCGTCGTGTAACATCGAAGATGGGTTTAGAAATTAATTGATTTTTTTTTTATTATATTGAAGGGAAAACATATTTTGAGTTGGTTACTAGTATTTTTTTCTTGTTATAATTGAATATATTGATTTTTTTCAATTAATTTTTTTGTGTGTGTGGAAGATGAAAATGACACATCAAGGTCTTATGTCTGTTTTTGACTGAAGAATAATTATCTTAAAAAAAAACTGTTTTAAATAAATAAGGGGTAAAATAAAAATTGTATCGCACAGTACCTTTGCGCTCTTTTCTTAAACTCCCGTGTGTGTATGTATATATGTATGCATGTGTGTGTGTACATATATACATACATATATGTGTGTGTACATA
>JAQIWH010006014.1:0-13575 GCA_034695005.1 Cryptops parisi
TACATACATACATACATATACGCATGATACCCTCCAGTATCATAAAAATACCAAAGTTAAGGAGGTAGTTCCAGTAAGAAGTGCATTGCTCTGGAAGGAAGAACCCTTAGGTTGTTTTTTGTGGTGTCATTGATGAAAGTATCCAATTGCCATGACTGATTGCAATTAGCCGTAGACTTTTTTTAGTACATACTTTATGTACTAATTTTTTTTTGTAAGTACATAATTTAAGATTTTATTGATGTTGGTTGACATTCGGCTTATCGTAGAAAGGGATATTTTCATAAATACAGTAGGGAAACCCTCTTAAGACTTTTTTTTTCTTCAAAAAACGACTTGTTTGAGACACTCTGTATATAGATTAGTATATAGTTTTTAAGTACCAGTACGTAATTTAGATCTTTGTTGACGTTGGTTCACATCTGGTTTATTGTAGAAGGGGTATTTTCATAAATATAGTAGGAAACATATTGAGATTGTTTTTTTATTGACGTTTTTTTATTGACACCTTGTATAATAGATTTGTAGATTAATACATTGTTTTGAAAGTAGATAATTTAAGACTATTGATTTTGTTAGGGTTATCTTAGAAAGGGTTATTTTGTTAAGTACAACAGGGAAATCGCTTAAGACATTTTTTGTTGTAGTTTATTTTTACAAGAGGTAATTTATTGGTACACCATGTACAGTATATGAATCCCGTAGCTTATTAACTTAAAGTAATGAAAGTTCTAAGTAAAATTTAAAGAAATATTTCCATATGTACAAGTGATCCTCACTTGAGACTTTTTTTTCTTATTAATATGACGTTTTGAGATATCCTGTAACTAGATTTCTAGATCGTTCACCTAAACTGGTGAAAGTTTTAAGTACACTTGAAAGCACTTCAAAAAATTGATATTACTGTAATTTTTTTATATGATATCAAGTTACAAATCGGTTTTGTTGTCATTAACTATGTAGTAATAAAAAAACAAAAAAACAAGCTATTAAAGGCGTTATATCAGCTGCGTAATTAAATAAGGTTATGATGAGAAATGTGTGGTGATGACTTCATCAAACTTTTTCCCTCTTTGAAAAACCACTTATTCTCCATTGTACGACAAGTCGTAAACCAAAAGTATGAATGGCAATGTCACGTTAGATCAAGGTTGTTTGTACCATTTTGTTGCTATATTCGCTTAATGACATCACCATTAAGCGACAATAAAATATGAAATGTCGCATAACACCACCATGGTCTAATTACTAGCACTTTTACTATTCACCAGATGGTGTTCAGTGCTGAATGTTTAATTACTGAAATATATACAAAAAAAAGTATAGTTGTTTTTTTATATGAAAAAATTGATGATATTAAGTTGTATTTTATGAAAGCGTTCATTTAGATCGTTTGACTTACCCTGTATAAATGGATATTGATGATGGTAATAGACTTTCCCGCGATGGGAAAGCCGCGATTGGGTGACAAAAAATGCATAGTTTTTTTTACTTTAAAGGAAATGAATGGTAGTAAAAGAGGGATTGCATAATTAATCGGTTGGAGAAGACTAAATAGGTGACTGATGGTTTTCTTACTCGACGTTGATTTAAGTGGTTGATATCATCAACGTTTGGTTATTGTGATTAAGACATCGCCCACGCAACGTGCTGCATAATTCAATCGAAGGTCGATTGATGGCTGGTGAAGATAAGGAATTTTCATTTGACGATACTAACAAATAAGTTAAAGACAAAAGTATTGTACTGGCATTTGTAAGACTTAGTATTGAGTTAAGCCCGTAGATACAGTACTGCACATAAACTATGTTTCCTTTTTTTCGTACAGTTGAAGAAACCTAAGTCTGTCAGTACTTCACATATACAGTATTACTAGCTAAATTCCCGTCAATATTGACGAGAAAAAACATATTTCATTGTAATAATTTTAGCTTATCATTGTTATAATTTTAACTTTTTAATTACTGTTTAGACTCGTGTTATGGTAACATGCACAACTCTCACGGAGATACAACCAAATAGTTTTCTAGCTCTGTCTGTGTGTGTGAACATAACGCGATTTTTTGTTAGTAACGGGTTACTAAGTAATAATGAGGATTGCAGTATTTCTACTGTTTGTTGTTAGTTGGTAATAATAGAAACACAAAATATCATTTTAGGACCCGTCATTGTTGACGGGTATACACCTACTACAGTATTGAGCTATTTATTTCTCATTCCAACAACTGATTGTTAATATTCTAGGGGGCATCATTGTTTACACTCATGTTGTTATATCGTACTCGTGGATTTCAAACGTTCGAGATACACAAATTGAACTCCTTTTTTTTGTGTATATGTTACCGGTAATGTATAGAATCCAAGCATTCTATAAAACGCCTAGAATCTTTTGGCAAAGTATGAAATAACACCTTCTCTACAACTGTTCAGGTTAGGTTAGTTAACAATATTTCTTTTAAAAAACCTAAATCTAGTCCTAGCTTTAAACCTAACCAAAATTCTTGCAGATCACCAAGATCTGCAAGATTTAACATAGTCCATGCTAATTTCATATGCATGGACTATGTACAAATGTTTCCATGACAACAATTAAAAACACATAGCAGCACACAAGGGAAACAATAACAACCATAACAACGAAAAAGAGCAATGTCCTCACGTCCATATGTTATACAGCAAGAATTTCCTACTAATTAAATATAATTATAATACCGTACCCTTTTTTTTTTACAACCAATCATCTTTTTCATGATATAATAATTCGTATTGAACACTTATATCATATTATTGTAATGTATATTTCATAAGTGAACTGGTGGTAAGTGTGCCCATGCACAATTTGAAATCGATCCAATTAGTATTCCTGTCAAGTTCGGTTACTTTCTGTGCCAATCACAGATTTGGCAAATAATATCGACAGATAAAGATAAACATAAAAAAAAATTTGCAATAACATAAACAACAACAACAAAAATACTTATGACATGACCTGCTGAGAGGTTAATTTGGGACGACGACGTTGTTGTGAATATTTGCCCTACTGCTTTTTGGTCCCTAGAGATTGTTAGGCTTATCTTTAAGCTGGATGATAAAATTGGGATGCATTTCTTTTAGTCGTTGATAATCTGAAACGATGATGATGATGTCACATTATTTACGACGGTTATCTCAGAGAGATATGTTTATTATTATTACTATTTTTATATATACATATAGATTTGGAATTGCATACTTACAAGTTGTGGAAGTTGTCGAACAGCAAGATTCGTGTCGTACAACAAAAAAATAAAGATGGAGTCGTATTATAAATCAACCAATGAGTAATGATATTGCCACGAGTTTTCAGCTTTGAGTGTAATTAATTTTACTTTCGGTTTTCAGCAATGTAAGGTTTTTTTTGTTTTCTGTTTTTGTTTTGGAATTTAGGAAGGTAGATAAGAAGATAAAGCTGTCGGAAATTAAAAATATGTAGGTCATTACAAAGGTCAATTGTATTTTTTTTTGTTTACATATATATATATATATTTTTTGTGCAGTTTTTTGTTGGTGTGAGAAATATTTTCTGCAAACTTTTTTGTATGGAAAAAATAGGCCTACAAAATTTTGTATAAGTTTTCTACTACTACAGCATTGTTTATTTTGAAAGTGTTCACTCAAAGGATTTAGCACTTTGTCAATCCATTTATTTCACGCAAAATTTAGTATCCACGTTTGTTTATTTTGAAATGACAAGTTTCGAAGTTCTTCAACAACATCTTTATGTGTTACACACACTCGTTAAGTTGGTATTAAAATTTTTTTAATGATTTACCAATAGTAACTTCTCTTTTATTTCTTAGAAAAATACCACGTTTTGTACGACCTTGTGAAAAAAAAACAAACATCCTTGGACATTCTTTATTATTTTTTGTTGTTGTTGTTGTATTTAGTACTATTGATACTGGTAGTACTGCTTTTTTATTTTATATTATTATGAAAAAATGGAATAAATTTTTAAAGACGTTCTCTCGTGCCAAAATCGGAATTTAAAGTCGAATTCGTTTAAGTCGTTCATTTTCTTGGAATGAATATGACCATGACACCAAAAAAAAAATAGCCCCTGCTTATTTAGTACAATTTCTAATAATATGTTTTCGTTTATATTTGAGTGATGATGAAGTTGGTGACTTTACATGATGTTTAAAGGGAATGACAGTTATTTTCAATAATCAAAAAATAAATACACACAGATACATTTTACTGTACCGGTACTTAGAGAACCAGATTAGTGTTACATTGTATATACAGTGGAATTAGGTTACTGCGATCACGGATAATGTTATCAATCGGTTATTGTTATCATGATCAGCCAGTCCCAAGACACTGATTAGTGTATTTCTATGCATTGTTATCAGCCGGTTGACAAAAAGTACTAGTCCCAAAGTGATCACAATAACCTGATTTCACTGTATATACTGTATATATATACACACACAGGATACGGTGTGTCCCATACAAGGCACGTCTTACAGCACAAAAACTGAACACATGTTTATAATACTTGGTTTAATCTTTGTTTACATCCTATTATCTACTATTGTAGTAGTAGGTTACGTTCCTAGTTTGTTTGGAGACTTTTTTTAAGAATGAACTCTGATAATTATGGTCATGGATTGTCCCAGAAATATAAAGGCAGGTACGGTACTATTGTTTGACAACAGTATGCAACACCGGCGACGTAAAATGGTTACGTCATGAGATACCACATCATACCAGTGTATTTCACCCTTAAACTGGTTATTATATTGCACGTGGAAAACGTTTGTGAACTGCTGAACGACATCAGATCATTTCTATAAAATCGGAGGGGTACTCTGTATGAGCAATGACAAAAAAGTTAAGTGATCCCGACCGTTGTGGACAATTTTGAAGTCCAAGCTGGAGTTTGAACTCTACTGTACAGTACAATGAAAATAAACCATCAATATCTTAGTGGTCCATCCGAACTTCCAGCATCATGTAAAACGCTACATTGTTCGACAAAGCGTCACAAGTGACACTTCTTACTGGCATCTATAACAGCAAGCAAACATCTACTATTGAAGTTTACTATAGGGAAGATTGTTGTCAATGCCCAACGTCTAGATCATTAAAAGAAAGAAAATCTTAAGTTACCATCAATGCATGAACAAAACTTCTGGAGAATGACATACAAAGACTGTTATGTTATCCGGCGAAAAATCATTCGGAGCAACGAGAAAATAATTTATTTTAGATGAATCCGATGAGGTGAAAATTCTACTTGGTAGAACTTGCCTACTTGGTAGAACTTGGTAGAACTTGGTAGAACTTAGTAGAACTTGCAAATCTACTCGGAAAACACCAAACGAGTTCTGTTCTCCAGCTTCAAACGACAAAAACGTAGTGATTTCATGATGGTGTGAACAGCGTTCAGTTAGGTTAGAGTGACAAAATTTCAATTGCCTTTATAAAAGGACGAATGAAAGCTACGGACTATCAGACATTGTTAGGCCAAAACCAACTATTGTTAGAACGTCGCAGGGTGTCATTGGTTGTTGGGCACTACAACGCCCCATTTACACAGTATGATTGATTGGTTTTTGACCAACGAAGTAGCCATAATTGATTGGTCTGCATATTCACTGGATCGGAATCCCATGGAAATCCTATGGGGAATATTGGCACGCGCGATATACAAAGGTTGAAGACAGTTTTCAAACGTGGATAAACTGAAACAACCAGTATCGCAAAATGTGCAGCCATTTTATAACTTACATGCACAAATTAAATTTAATGCCAGATCGCATATTTAAAGTCACTGACAAAAATGGAAAGGCAGTAAGATATTAAAGCCGCATTAAATGTTATGTGTGCATGTATTTTTTTTATCTTTTATATTTCTGGTACAACTCATTTTTTACATTAATAGACTTTATTAACAAATATTTCCTGACAAACCAGGAACATAACTAGTACTACTACAGTAGTGGATAACATGATGTAAATAAAGCGGGAATCATGTTTTATGCAGGTGTGTATATTGTTGTGCTGTTTATATATACAGCTTATATACAGGGTGGCCTTCTCGCTAGGACACCCTGCAGAGTTATTGAGGAATGTTTGGGTTTCCTGGCGAAGAGAATCACCCTATATATCTGTAACACGTGTTGAGCATTCGATAATGGGCATCGTCTATAATTGTATCGGAGCAAACTTTTTTGTGTTGCACTCCATATAATTGTAACCAGGATGAAGCATTGATTACACCTTTGTACAGAGTGAGCATTTGACACCTTTACAAGACTATCATTAGGTCTCGGCTTGGACTTAACGCACCCTGTACATGTGTCAATCAAACTGGACTCTATCTCTCTTCGCATAATAGCAAAATCACATATAACGAACACGCATAAAAGTAAACTTTATACGAATTAATAGCAATGTCGAAGTACAAACCTATTAACTAAACCTGTTTGTTTTATAACTGATTTGTTTGTATTATAACTAATTTGTTGTTATAACTTTTTTTAAATTTACATTTTTTTCACATTATAAAAATCCTCTCAAAACATTGTTATTGGCCATTTTTTTTTATTAAATTTGGTGTATTATTACAACAACAAAAAAAGCGAAATTTGTTTCAAAATGTATTTTTAACTTCAGACGTTTGAAAAAGAAAAGGGGGCAAACTGTCATCGATGAAATTTTCCGATCTTTGCTTTTCAAATAAGTGGAGTTAAAAATGAAATACATCATATTTAATAAAAAAATCAGGGTAACTGTATTTGAATTGCGTTTTAATAACGTGTAAGAAAATTTTAAAAAACAATTAAAAACAAAAACAAAAAAATTATAATAAAAACAAATGAAGTAATGACTTTTGGGACACCTTATACAATCGAAATAAAACCTACTAACACAAATTTAACGCAGTTTTCACGTTCGCTATCCAACTTGCGAAAACTAGTAGTTAACATTGGTGTATTAACAACTCTGATTTAAAAAAAAGAGTCTTAATTAGTGTTGTTGGTTAGAGCGGTTAACGTCTGATAAGGAGTGGTTCACAACCGGCGTAGCGTAATAACAGTTGTTTGGTTCGAAAACATCCTTTCTCAATAATCGAAGGTCGAAGAAACAGGTTCAGGAGGTTATAACAAGTGGAAGTTTTCCTTTTCGAGAGAAAAGTTCATCATCTTCATCATCACACCAAGTTAACTGGAACGAATCAAGGCAATTAACCTTGAAAATATTAGATTAAGTTGTTTTTATCTTTAATTTTTTGTTTTTTTTTTGCACTCTCCTCTTCATGTTTTCTTAAGACAAACCCCTTTAAAAATATTAATCTAAATAAAACATTAACCCTCTCTCTCTCAATCTGTATTAGAACGTGAAACTTATAATATAAACAGTAAAAGATTAACGTTCACCATTATACACACAGTTTATCGAAAGCACTCGAAAAGTCGAGTGGTTAAAGTTTCAAGTTGTTGAGTGCATTATTATTTAGAAAGTTTTTAATCTTCTCATCATCATCATCATCGAGCCTGCGAATCGTACATCGTCTACTCTCTCACTGTATAAATATTATTAAAGGTTAAGGATGTCATCGGGGATATCTATTTATTATGTAACAGGTGGACGAATTAAGAAATGTGGGAATTTAGTGTGTACATCTTACGTAGTGATATTCAACTTTGGACCAATCAGGTGTGCATGTACAGGCAAGTCACTACCCATTCCAACCGTAATTGGAATTGCTCCAGGATAATCTTGTTTACTATTATTTAAGTTTCACTTGTGAGTTTGTGAGTGAGCTGGGAAATGAATTTATACTGCCGTTTATCAGAATATTCTGTACATACGAATACGAGTATACTGTCCAATGTTCCAAAAAACGCATAAAACGAGAACCGCATTAGTCCATTGCATAAATCAAAAACTGCCAATGTAAAAAAATTTGCATATGCATCATAAATAAATAAACATTAGAAGTGTTTAAAATATTTCCATTTTCAGTTTTCGTTGTACAAATAAAAAATAGAATCACTCAAAACTTGCATAAATCAAACAACGAATTACTCAACGATCGCACAAGTTTCTGAATCGATACGTGCAGAAATCAAAAATAGAATTCATATTTTCATAAATTGAATATCGAAATTAATCGAAAACTGCGTAATTTTGAATTCGCATCAATCGAAACATGCAGAATCAAAAATTGATTGTTTTGCATTATGTGTGTACATACAGTTTATCTGTATATGACGGTAGGTTATGTAAAGAGTATTCTTAAAAACATTTTTAATGTTTTTGTTTTCTAATGTGAAATACAAAGTACATTTTTAAAATACAAAAACATATTTTTAATACGTTTCAATCTTCTCATAACTTACTTCATCTTAAATTATGTAGTTTCAATAAAGTACTAGTTCATCATTCCATTTGTACTGTTTATCACTTACTGTTTTAACTAATGAGGTTTACAATGCGTAGTGACTTTTGATCCACCCTGTGTACTGTATAGTAGTAATAGCGTGTATGTGGAAAATTCAATGGAGAACCAGTTGTCAATGAATCATCTCAAACACCTTGACCCGTTTGTTCGGTTTTTGTTTGGTTTTTGCCACCTTCATTTTCTGCTGTTCTCCATTCTCTATGAAAAACACTATGGCGACAACTGTCGTAGTAATAAGTAATGTAAAGGTCTTCGATAAAGGTGAAACTATCTTCAGATGACAACTGAAATATTTAATTGACAAGTTCACTCACTTGTTTGATTCACTCACTCGATTTATGCGAATTTCAAATTATTTGCTTTAAACGTAATAAATCGATGATCTGTTGTACTGTATATAGATATTTTATACCACCAAATAGATATGCATAGACGTTGCTATACTTCTACAGGGTGTCATCATACATATATTTTCTAGCAAGCAGTCCTTTTTTTAAAAAAAAAAGTTAAATGGTATGCAAGATCAACATCCATACAAATAATAGGATAACGATAACAATCAGTAAAATATCGATAAAATTGATAAAATATATCGATAAATTATTAATCATATAAAAAGTTTATGCTGAAAAAGAACTGGTAACTATAGGTAAGGCATGTACCAAGATTTTCCCATTCGTTTTATACGGTTTTTAGTACTGTAGGCATATTTATAAGTAATTTTTATAGGTATTTAAAAAAGGGTTAATTCTCTCTATATATGAAAATGTTTAAAACACCTTGTATAATTCTTTATTCGATCAAAATCATTTTTAAATGATCTCTGAAGAAAAGAAAATCACCTGAAACTTATGTCTAGAAATTTTTGGAACACCCTTTAAGTACACTTCTATATGGCTATATATGAGGGGGAGGAGCTGAATAATTAGTTGCATTTCCAAATAAAGTCATCCACACGAAGGGGTCTTTCTGTCGGAGGTTTGATTAAACTACCACAACGAGTAAAATGAAATAAAAAATAAATCAGGAAGTGTTGGCTGAATTCCAATGATGTAGTTTTACCGGATAGATTATCTTTTTTATTTATTTAATGACAAAAACACGTTTGTGATATTGGTGGTTATTGTCGAACTAAAAAGAAAAAAACAAAACAAACAACCACGGACATAAATTTCGGGGGATTAGTTTTCATATAAGAATAAGTTGAGTTTCAAATGTAAAGAGTCTTTTCGAAAAGTTTTGTGAGGCCGTAAAGATTAATGGGTTTCAACTCAGAAGACGGCAACTGTATAAAAGTGTAGTTTAAAAAAATATAGGTTAGAAGGTTGAGTACTATCGAGTCTTAAATCATTTATTTTTCTCCTCATTTAATAAAGCACAGATGCTCGTTGCATGACTTAATAGCCTTCTATGTGACGTACAAAAAATGATTCGGGAAGAAAAAGAAAATGGTAGCTAGTGTATGTATATGGATAGGATAGAATGAAAAAGGAAAAAAGGGATGGGACATTAATCAAAGTAAGCTCTTAATGAACTGTCTTGGCTCGGAGTGGATGCAAACGTCAAGTTGTTGTCGTTTGTGATAATAGCTGACGTGGAATAAAGCATTTAGGAGAGTTGTACAGGGTGTAGCAAAGTGTAGACTGAATTATACAGGGTGGAACTAAGTGAATTATACAGGGTGGAACTAAATGTGTAGGGAAGTATATACATTTCTATCGTACTGTATACTTTATGGAATACGAGTATACAGAGTGACAATACTTTATGAAATACGAGTATACAGAGTGATATAAAAATCAATGTTACAGTATAATATCTCGGTAAATCAACTTAAATACTGTTAGACTCGTAGTAAATCGATGTTACACTGCACGATGGTTGAATGATTAGCTCCTCCCCCTTGATGTAATGTTCAGGGGCATCAAGGGGCGAACTCCGCCTCTGTTATTGCCATTACCGAGCATCATACTGTAACAGGGTTTTTCATTGTCACCCTGTATACATTTTTATTATACTGCACCTGTATACAATACTGTATATACATATTTTTTATATAAATTTATATTATACATTTTATGCATGTAGATTTTATATATGTACAAATCTAAAACGGAATAATTTCCTTTGTACTTGTATTTGTTTATGAAATGCTTTAAATCCACTGGGTTTAACATAACATGAGTGTAAACAATGATATCTAAGGGAAAAGCAGACGAATATTGTGAGGCAACATGAGTTTAAAATAATCAACCACGTAATGAAACAAGTACATTAAAAATGCTTTTTTTAAGAATAAGTAGTTTCGCTTTATGAGAATTTAGATTTATGCGAGCTTCGTGTTATTCGATATTAGATTTATGCGAATTTTGAGTTATCTCAATTTCAATTTTTGCAAATTTCGATTTGTGCGAATTTTTATTTATACGAATGTAGATTAATGTAATGTTTGAGTGACGAGCTATTTCGACGTGAGCAAGTTTTGAGAAATTCCATTTTTGAGTTCTGCAATTTTCGATTCGATTTGTGTGATTTTTGTTACAGTGAACTTATGCGGTTTCGATTTAGGCGGTTTTCACTTCATTCGATTTTTTTAGTGCAATGAACTATTATCGTTATAATATTATCGTTAAACATCTGTAGATGGCAGAATACGTTAAATTTCCAAGTCACTCATAAACTCACGGACTAACAAACTCGCAAGCGAAGCTAATATAAAGTGTATAATAAAAAGCATCCCCGTCAATGTTGACGGGCATACAGTCAGTACAGATAATAATTATGTATTGTACACAGTATATTCATATACAGTGTCTATAGGCTAGATTATGCTATAAGGTTACTAATACAATTGTTTGATAGCGAGATATTTCATGTGAAATATTGTACTCCCATTGGTTATAACTGTACATTCTGTATAATATATGCAAATCAACGGACCCATTTCGATATAATAGAGAGGGCATTGGCTCAAAGAAGATCTAAAAAAGTTTTGTTTTTTTTTCCATTCGATTAATAACATCGTCTGAGACATCTCACCCGGTGCCATAATTCACTGTCAGGTTTCACAATATGCAAAGACATTAGTTGTACAGGTGTCACAGAAGTTGTACCGGATGAATGGTTGGTTTGGGATGGTCGTCGAGACAAGCCCTTAATAACATGTTTTATTTAGTGAGTCGTCTTCTTCCATTCATATAGTATCGACAACACCGACTCCCACCATAGTTCCAATTTATTATTATTTATTTTTTTCAATTTCACTATTATTATAATAATTTATTTTTACTATGATGAACTTGTTGATGAACCTTTCATTACCCAATATACGTCTGACGTTTCTCGATTTGTAATGATAAAATAAAAACAAAATAAAATAAAAATAAAAACGTTAATATTATAATCAACGTGTACTAGCAAATGTCATTACGACACTGTCAATTTTTTAATGAATTCCGGTTACGACCTTATGTTAATTGAGTTTCCATTTTACGACTGATGTAGAATGCAGATATACCTGTACTTTATTTGGTTTCAATGCACTATTAATGTCAAACCTAATCGTCTTCGGGACCAAAAAACTCGGTTTTTTTTTATCATATTCGTAGTATAAGAACATCCTAAAATTACATTTAAAACGGACGAAAGTAGGATTTTCTACCAAAATCCCAAAATCCCGATAATTTCCATAATCCCGAAACAAGTTCCAAAATCCCGAAAATCATAAAAATGCCCGACTTGATTGATAGTTATCGGTGAATGAAAACTAAGGCTTGTCGTCTTGTGAAAATGTGCTATGGAATGTGTGTCTGGATGACAGGGAAGATGACAGACACTGATATAACAAGAATTTTGTCTCCATACAAACTAATACCTCACTATTCACAACGCCTATTTATTTGAGGTTAAAAGTAACGACCCCCCAACATGGGGTTAAATTAACGAACCTAAATACATAAAAATCAATGTTGTTATTGATTCTGTGAAAGATTGTGTGGCGAAATGTGTGATGGTAAATGTGTTACATAAGAGTGGTTAACATACAGTGAGTCATTTTTTAGAACTAAGAATAACCTATATCATTAATGCGGGTTTTTTTTGGAGGGGGGGGGGGAAGAAATTATTTTGCTTTGAAATTTTATAACTGGTGATGTAAGGATTGAATTGATTATGAAATACGGAGAAAAATGAAAATAAAAATCAAATGACATGAAAGAAATTGGAAAAAAAAATGATTTAAATCACCGATTGGAGATTAGATGGTTTTGTGTTACAACTTTGCAAGGTTACGTGTCGGAATTTTTAATGTGTTGACATAAAAAATGGTATTACAGAATATAAACATGAATTAACATGGTATTTTTAAATATTTCAAATCAATTTTTTCGAATTTTTTTTTTATAACCATATTTTTTTAACTAGTAAAATTTAAATTCATAATAAACAAGATTTTTTTTGGACTTTGCAATTTCAAATTTTTATCATACTCTTTATATTAGCTTCACTTGTGAGTGAGTGATTTTTGTGAACTGGGAATTTAACGTATAATGCCATCCACAATCGTTTATGAGAATATACTGTACTGCAAAGTCCAATGTTCCAAAAAAACGCGCTAAACGAGAACCGGATTACGTCGAATGTAAAAAGTTGCACATATAAATAAATAAATGGAAAATTGCAGAAATCAAAAATGGAATTACTCAAAATTTGAATAAATCAAATACCGAATTATTCAACGATAGCATAAATCGACATTCATTAAAAAATTTCCATAAATCGAAACGTGCAGAAATCAAAGATGGAATTACTCAAAACATGCATAAATTGAATAGCGAATTACTGAAAAATTGCCTAAATCAAAGTTTGCAGAAATCAAAACATGCAGAAATCAAAAATGAATTTCTTTTTGCATTATGTATGGACATACATCTGTATATCACAGTATATAAAAAGTATGTTAAAAATATTTTTTAATGTACTTGTTCTTATTTATTTTTTACGGTACTTGTGAGTTTGCGTTGTAGTACACGCTTGTGGCGATAGTAATTGAAGGCTTGCCCGGAATAACGTTGCATGTAACAATTCATAGTTTTGAGTAAATGGCAAAAAAAGTATTCAGC
>JAQIWH010006015.1:0-13574 GCA_034695005.1 Cryptops parisi
CATGGAAATGCCCAAAAATTACGTAATGTACTTGGTAATGTACTTGTACTTAAGTACCGTATACTTGGTACTTGGCCATTCATTGGTACATTCATTGAGCCGTACTTGGTACTTGTATTTTAAAGCACTTTAAAGTACCTATTCAGGAAGTACTTGTACTTGTATTGTACTTAAGTACGTACTTACGGAAACCCTGAGTGTTTTAGGTTAGGTTAGGTCGACTCACAAACAGGTGAGTCGAAACAATTATGATTAGGCGAAACAGGATTAGGCGAAACAAGATTAGGCGTTATACAGGGTGTTCCTAAAAGGTTCGGTCGAGTTTTAACGACAAATGCTAAGCATTAAAGCAAAGCAGTCAACCCATAAACAAGGATCCGGAAGTGCTTCTCTTTGGAGGTGAAGTCACGTATTTATATAGGCTTATCGTCACAGTCGCTTTAGCGATGCTAATTAATATGCATTTCCGGACCCAAGTATACATGGACTTTTTTTTTTGCTTTGTTTTGATGCGTAGCATAGTTTGACTAGACATTTTAGGAACACCCTCTATATTTATTTTTATTGTTACATTTAGAAGCACCGATAAATCGGTTTATATTATATTTAAATCTAGCTTCCAAGACATAATTCGGGAAAACTGAAAATTGAAATCCCAACTTATCGAAGAATCGGTGTTGTTTTAAACGTCGTCGTTCATCGTAATGGACAAAATACCAATTCGTCAACTTCTGTACCCTATGTTCCGGTTGTGTCTTACGGTTGTGATTTAAACGATGATGGTTACGATTCATGCGTCGATATTCGTGAGTATCTCGACACGTTGAGTAGTTATGTCAAATTGTTGGGTTATTCGTTGTTAATTTTGATTGCTTTGCAATTTGAACTAATGCCATTCCAGTGACTGCGTTCGAATGGGTGCTGGGAGTCATGGGAGCCTTGGCTGGATTATTTTTTTGTTTCTGTGGACATCGATTTTTCTCAATCAGTACGTTCGCATTTTAGAATGTATCAAAAGTTTGTTCATATCTATACGATCGTGATTAGTAAACTCGCAGTTATCTGGCATCGTATGGGATATGAGGTGTGGTGGGTGAATGATTATGCCGAGAAACGAGGAAAAGTAGTCAGTTTTTGTAATTACCGTAAGTTGACAATCTCAAATCCGGAATTTGTGCTAAGTAAATTAAAACAGTATGTCGGTTGCATGAGAAATGCGAATTCTGATAGTCGGTTCAGAAGTACAAGTTGACAATTTGAAATTATTGAACATTTTGGATAAGTGATTTTTTCCTGTAAAACGTTTTGTTATTAAATAAATAATCTAATCCACTTGCTAAACAGCTCTCTTCCTTAGTAGCAGAAGTTAGATATTAAAAATGAAAACGAGAAGCAATATCTTCTTTCCATAGAAACACATGACAGATTTATTTTTAAACTGAAATTATTCCCGGATTTAATGATTTCTCCGAATTACTGATTTCCGGATCTGAGGTTGTTGAGTTTTGATAAAGTAAGAATGAAATCGCAGTGTTATGAATACCAGTTCTAACTCTATTTAGTTGTATTTTCAATTCAATATATTTCTACATAAAAATTCTGACTCAAAATATCATTGCCTGTTGTTTGAGAATTCCACATTTGAGTGCCGGATAACTGAGAATTTTACTGTTTCGTTTGTCAATTATATTTCGAAAACATTTTTTTTTTAATCACTAAAACTTATAAACCGAATGTTTGACAAATCCTTTGATATTTTGTTAATTACAGCAAGCTTCTGTTTCGGATTTATGTCAATGTCCCTACTGCTGTTCATTTTTCTTCAGAGGTTTGCCGATTTACAATACTTAGGTGAGTTCGCTACGTATCAATTACTGAATCTGTGATTATTTTAGGATTGATTATATTTATTTTATGTTTTTAAATATTAATTTAAAAAGTTGAAAAATGTGTTTGCAGATTTAGTCAGCATCGTTCTAGTCATAGGAGCTATAGGTGGTTTTGCATCATTCACAATTTGGTGGTTAAGTCGATCACCTTTATTTACGGTGCTGTTGGCCGGTTTGAATTTAGGATATTTATTGTCATCTGTTGCTTTTTTCACACCTCTTGGTATATATATATATATAGTGTTTTATTTTTACAATATCTCAATTTTATTTTACAATGAATTTAATAACTTTTATATGAATTCACAGCTCAATATTACGTCCTTGAGAAGGATGAAGCCTATTGGCCCCTCTTTTGTTGTTTCATGCTTTTAGTTCCTATTATGTTTATCGGTTGCAATCTTACAAAACAGGTAAATCATATCTTTGAATTTTAAAAATTAAGTGTTAAAAATTCATCAACTATAAAAAAGTCGTCAAATTTTAACTACAACATCAAAACAAAGCAAAAACAAATCTGTATAAACATGGGTCCGAAAAATACTCATCTGCAGATTTGACAGCGATTTTTGTGACAATCTACATTTATGTCACTTCTTCCCTGTTATTTCAAAAGAGGAATTTTGTGGATTGTTTGTTTTGTTTTGATACATGTGGTTAATAATGCATCTGTGACTAGACCTTTCAGAAACACCCTGTATATTAATTCGAAACTATTATTCGTGTTTTGTTATGTAGTTGCACATAGCAGCGTGTTCCATCATTGGTTCCTACGCCGTAGTAGTACTACTGGATCGATACGCCGGCGGCGTTCTCATTTACATTGTACTCAACGTGTTTCGAAGAGCAGCAGGCGCCTCTTACAAATACGTTATCTCGGTGATTCCATTTCAGACAACAGGTCGGTATCTTGTCAACTTTTATCAGGAAACGTTTAGTTTTAAAACGTTTAGTAATCTCGATCCAATGACAAATTGTCGTGTACCAAAACTAATGCTATCTTTCAGATGTTATCATCGCGTTAGTATGGGCAGTGTTGGCTTTCGCGGGTATCACAGTCCAGTGGATCCGGGAACGTGGCAAACCACCGTTTCCAATCCCACCGTCACCACTTAGATCACGAGTACCGCCAGGGTCCAACGTACGACAAGAAACTCCCGGAATGTCGACGGAACGTGAACCTCTGATCACTCAAAATCCACACGAATTCCGAAAGAAAAGGAGAAACTATTCTAGCATTCCGGCCGACGAAGAACGTCCTTTGCCTTACACATGAGTTTCCCGAGATCTTTTTATGCGAAATCAATTTCGACACCCGAGTTTAACAAATGCGGCTGTGTTTAAGTATTCTCAGTCAGGGGCAATCGTTGCTATATTATGCATCGATTCAGTTTTTGTAAATACATACTCTATCCGCAAATAATACGTATTATTATTATTATTATTTTTTGTTAAAAGTGTTTTTTGTTGAAATTATTTTTGTTGAGATAATGATGTTCCTACATAATGATTAATCTTCATCATCCTTCCATTTGCAATACTACGATCATAAACTTGTATGTCGTTGTTTTGTTTTTTTGTAAACTCGGAAAATAGGAATTTTTGTCATTTATTGAATTAATTTACATGACATTATTTTTGTAATTTTAATATGATGGAATCCTATTTTTCTGATCGAGTTTTTAAAAAAAATTAGCGTAATGTTCATCTTTGATACAACATAACGATGTAATAAAATTTCATTCATTTGTTTTGCTAAATATTGGTACGACTTTATAATACTCATTAAATTTGTAATTTTGTACAAAAGCATGAGTAAAAATACGAAAAACTAAAAATACGAAAAAATACAATGTCATTCGAGAATGCTATTTAGTAACTAAATAACAGACACTATGATAATAATATAATTTATAGTGTTTATAATTTCATATTCGGTTCAAAGTTTTAGGTTTGTGGGTGGAGTTTGGGTAAAAATATCGTTAACATAAATGAAATATTTTAATGTATTTTCTAACTAACATAACCTGGTATCTGCATCAACTAGGTTAAGTAAAAACAACAACAACAACATTAAAATATTCCATTTATGTTAACGATATTTTACCAATTCACCAACCTAAAACCATAGTTCACCAAGTCTTGTATGCATTTAACAACCTACCTTTACTTGTGTTGTTGACACCAGTGTTGACTGCAACTTTAACTCCCATAAAGTGAACAAAATTACTTTTCAATTACTCATCATTTGAATAATAACAACAGCAATACAATGAGCTTGTTTTTCAGAAGTTTAAAGTGAAATGCAAAGTAAAGCTAATTGAAATTCGCGCAATTTAGAGCGTGTCACTGACGTCATTTAAGGTTTGCCTATGACGTTTTTACCCTCCAAGGACGAGCTATACGTGTGGCACCAAGATTCACAAAGGGACAAGGACGGATTTCAATGAGGTTGAAAACATTCTTGTAAAAAGTTATCAGCGTTAATTAAAATATTCATTAATTAAAGTGATTATAATTAATTTGATGACAAATTTTACTTATTAAATTTAATTAAAACCAGTTTCAAGCGTTTTCACTTAATTGAATAATTTTAAGATAAAGTTTAAAAAAATTAGTCACACAGTTTATAATTAATTGCATGTATATAGTTCAAGCAATAAACAATAACTAATTAATAATTAGTTATAAAAAATAGTGTTAGAAAAATTAATTATAACGGATTCCATCCTAGACGCGTAAAAAGTCTATGATTACGTGTACAAAAAAATCGCAAAGGATTTTTGAAACTCTTGTCAGGATTCCATAAATTGAAAAAATATCGGACAGATATGCTTGCAATTATTGCAATGCTTCCGATATGAATGATGCGTGCGATTTATTGAAATGTGATCCGCATCTGAATTTGTTCGAAAAATCGCACGGGTAGTTTCCGGAGGATAGATTTTTGTGCACGCATCTTTAGTATCTAACAATATAATTTGCTTGGTCTGTATGTTTATATTTCTGTCACACCAAAATCAAATTTATTTTTTTGCAGGTGCAGATGCTGCTTTCTCATCTCTCAATATAATACACTAAAATGGTGTCATGTTGCCAAGCAACATGATCTCCGTCATTGTTGACGGGCATATAGCTAGTGTAATAAATAACATACAGTATGCAACTAACCGTTTTCCCTATAATACATACTGGAATTGTCTTCCAACTTCTATTAGAAAACTCTCTCTGTGAATCACTCAAATTGCATCAATTTTTGTACACATTTCAAAGTTAAGTTAAAACTCCACATTTTACATGGAATTTAATCCTGTTATTTGTATTGTTATTTGTACTCCTTGAGAGCGTAACATTCGCAATAAACAAATACATTCTCTGGAAAAAAAGTATGGAATCTTTACACGAGACTAGCACAATAGTAACTTTGACCAGCTATAAAAGCAATTTGCATTCTAGTCAGACAAAAAATAAAATTGCCTCGAT
Organism: Cryptops parisi; assembly: GCA_034695005.1. Lineage (NCBI taxonomy): Eukaryota > Metazoa > Arthropoda > Chilopoda > Scolopendromorpha > Cryptopidae > Cryptops > Cryptops parisi. Next base: position 5,373 of record JAQIWH010006015.1, read on the forward strand.
ATGGAGCAATCTTTTGTTGTATAAATACACATCGGAGATAAACAGTGTGTACAAAATACTCGTTGTAAGAACGATTGATGCAAACTCTACGCTGGAAAAAAGTATGTAATCACTTCAATTGCAGGAAAAAAGTATGCAATCACATAACGGTAGAGTATGTCTACACAAGGTAAACACAAGGTATAAATGCAGTAACTTGTAAGACCACCTTTGTCCTTAACGAATTGCCTAATGTTTTGTGACAATCAAACTAAACGATGGCGATCATCACATCATCAATGTGCATCCAGCATTTGTTTGGTGGCATCCTTCAACTCTTCCTTGATTGTAGTCTGATTCGCAACCACATATCTTTTTAAATTTCACCAAACAGTGTCATTGGATTCACGATGGGGTTGTTAGGCAGCCACTGCATTGTTCTAAAAGTTCCCGGACACAACAAACTGGACGCAAAGCATTCTAGAAAGACAATATCCTAATAGTTCCAAACTGATCTTTAATTGTCAGAATGAAGTGTGCATCCAAAATGTCAACATAATTATATACACCAGCAAAATTACAGAGAGCAAGAAGAAATACTGCGAAAACATTCGCGAAGAATGCTTTTTGAACTAAAAGTTTTCGAAGACGATCAGATACTACCGTAGTTTTAACCTAGTTTTGATGTGTTCTGAAGAACACTGTTAAGTGTTCTTCAGAACACATCAACGTCCTGGACCTTTTGCCAAATATGCATGAACATATCATGCTAGACTGGAAATTTAGTGATTTAATATTCTTGGTGTAATTTTTTTTTTCGAAATTGGCGCACAATTCATCGATAAGCGATGTTCTTTAGAGTCCGATTCGTATGTGGCCAGTTTGTTTAAATTTCGTCCACACTTTACTTACAGCAAATTACAAACGAGCAATAATTTTTGCAACATCTCTTTGCGATTTGAAACCCTTCAATGCCTTAATAGCAACCTCACCTAGTTCTTTTACGGGTGCTATGGTTAGCCCAAGCAAGAATACAAGGCCGGATGCAAACGGTACGATGTCATACGATTAAGTCGGATGAACGCTGGATGGTCATTGCATGACGACCCAGCGTTCCTCCGACCAAATCGGATGATATTGTATCGTTTCCATCAGGCATTACGTACATCAGAAGCATAATTTTGTGCATAATTACAATGTAATTCTGGACTCATTATTTAATGAGTCCGGTATAGTTTATTAGAGGAGAACACATCATTTGACGAAATACAGGACAAGTTCATGGCATATTTCGCAGATAATGTGTAGTGATTCCGTACTTTTTTTCCTGCAAGTGACGTGCTTCTATAGATTTTTCCAACATTTTTCCTAGTTTGCGCTAGCGGCGCAAACTTACAACGAGCATTTTGTACATCTTGTTTATTGCTAATCTGTATTTATATAACAAAAGACTGCTCGACATTGTGGCAATTTTAATTTTCGGCTGGTAAGAATGCAAATTGCTGTAGCTGGTCAAAGTAACTATTGTGCTAGTCTCGTATGATGTTTTCATACTTTTTCTCAGAGGTTGCATATAAAGTTATTAGTTGATGAGTATAATTGACGAGCTTCGAGCAATATAATGATAAGCCACGTTTTAAAACATTGTTCATGAGAGCCGTTTTTCTAGTGACAAACTTCATAGAGTACCGTACGGAACAACAAGATGGTTTACTTGCTACCACTATGCTACTATTTTCTGGAAAATCCAGGAAGTTAACAAGTTAAAGTTAAAGTTAACAAGCTCAAAACAGTACCAAGGATACAGTTTTATTCGATGTGAAAATATCATTTTTGGAAAACGTGTGGCTTTTCATTATATTGCCCCGAGCCTTTCAATTAGTTAATAAGTGAATTTTTTTAATCACGAACTGTAGTATTTGTAAGAGCTTATTAATTAGCAAGCCTGGACATCTGATCGAGCAGTATGTCTGATAGCGGAAGTAAACAGCCAAAAAAGAAGACGAATGAAAATGCCGTTATAGCATACTCTTGTCATTCACTGTAATAAAAGTTAAATAAAATATAAACGAATACAACACCAACCCCATCACGATTTACTTCATTCAACACGTCAATCATTGCAAAGATAACAGTTTTATTGCGAAGACGAAAAAACAGGGGGGGGGGGAAGGGAATTAGAAAAGTAAGAATCTGAAACGGGTACAGTTATAAGACTCGGGACAAAAAGGGATTTTTCTTTTTGGTTTTGGTTTTTTAGAGATTTTTTGTTTATAACAACAAAGGGATTTGTGGAGAAAAAAAAATAATAATCTGAATTTTCATTTCTTGGATTGGGCGACTGTACATTGATAAAAAACAACGAGTGAAAATTGAAATAAAAAATTTCCGCATTTTTTTTTATGGGGTCCTTATTTTTCGCTGAAACAAGGATATTGTTAATTTTTTTTCCGAACAACACCAAAAATGCACACAAAAATAAAAATGGGGGCGGGGAAAAAATGGAACGTTGTTGATTTTTCTTGTAAAATAGAATCGTTGTTAATATTATTTATGCATATATCTTTTCACTTCACAGTATATTTTTCTGGTCACACAATTTCCTGGTTATAACATCAAACGATTTCACTGATAAATTAGTATTAATATTACATTTGCACAGTATTTTTCATTATTTGCGTTGAGAACATCCTGGGTTTAAAAAAGTTTCAAAAACCGAAAAAAATTTGGTGTTTTTGTTTGTTTTTTCAATGAAAATTTCGATTCTTTCTTAAACAAAACTGAAAACAAATTTGGTTTTTCACTCACCATGTGTTGTTTCTTGTAGAGTAAAACAGACATTCATCAGCATTTGTTTAAAAATGCAAAACTGAAAAATACCACGACGTCCATTTTTTGGTATACCCTGTAGATCCGGAAGTACATACTTCCAACGTGTTGATGATAATGGAAATCTTGTCTACGAAGGATGATTCAAATCCGCTCGGTGCAGGTAGTTTGTTTTTGTTTTTTCACAGAAAAAAAGGAAATAGAATTTGAAAATAACCAAACATATATTATATATATATAAAACAAAATCAACTGTTTTGTTTGTTTTTTTTCATCATCGTTGTTCTAAAACTTAATTCAACACTCGTACTTTGTTTTGTTTTGTTTTTTTTTTAAGAACACATTCTTCTTCGTATCACTTGATCGAAAAAATTGTTATTGTTGCACAAAATATAAAAAACACACTTTGGAACTGAGAAGTTGTCATCATCCTTTTTTTTGTCATTCATTCATTCATTTAAAATATTCGAGAGATGGGAGATGAAATTGTTTTGTTTGTGTAATTTGTATCTTAAATTTTGTTTATATCTTAGCCTCTAGAAGTGGCCTTCAGGGGGCTGAGATGGAAACCGTCATTGCAGCCTGGGCCAATAATTGGCTGTTAGTTCAGGGGGTTGGCCAGGCACCTGTACTGGTACTGTGACACCCGGTGAAATCACACCTGTGAAAAAACCAAAACAGATAATAATGTATAAATAAATAATGCCATAAAGATTCTTATATCTACGAATAAAAACTGTACTTGTGTATTAGCGACCAGCCACCGGTGTGAGGACGCCATATGTCTATAGTTTAGGTTAAAGTTGAAACAAACAAAAATATATTAATTTTTATTGAAATGTTGCATTGTTTCTTTAACTGGTATCTATGCTCATTGACACCAGTTTAGACTTGATAAAAAACAACAACAACAACCCCATGCTAGTGGCTGGTGGTTAATACACAAGAACCACAAAAAATACAAATAAGAACTTTCAAAATTTACAAATTAAAATATTTATAAAGAAATGACTATAATTACTGTATAGTCAATGCCATGAACGTACACATTAATAAGAATAGGCGAGTTCATTTAAGTTAGGGGGAGGAGGGCGTAGTATATTAAAAACACGTGTTTCGGAGTTTTTCAGGGAGATAACTTGATATAAACCGTACGAATTATATATGAAATACTATTACATTAGTCACTTCTGATACTTTGACGTTGCGTCTTAAGCCTGGTTTACACGCAACGTTTTGTCGTCGTTTTGAAGAGATCCGTTTGACAGATGAAGATCGACACACCACTCGTTTAGTTTATGCAATTCGTCAAACTTGCCGTCCACACGTACAGTTTTATCTGTGAAATCTGGCATGATCGTACAAAATTGACGACAAAAGGTTACCTGTAGACCAGGCTTTATGGTATACCGAAAAATCACGATTGGAAATCGATTTTAGTTCTAACGTCGATGAAATTAAGTTTGCGTAAAAGCTGTCCAGTCTGTTCAGGTTGCAGACTGTTAGTATATAAGATACTATTAATGGTTAATAATACTGTGTAAGTCAAATTCGAACTGGTAACCAAACAACATCAAACCAAGATTCAAATTTGAACATCGTCCACTATACCCTACAGATTAACATTTTTTGCCAATACTTTTTGATAACATTTAAATCTTCTAATAATGTCATTTTGACTTCCAATTTGGTGATTAGAAGTATATTAGAGTACGAAAAACATCACTGTGACAACGGGAAAAAAGGGAAAGACTTTATTGCATAGAATTTAAGTTGAATTGAAATACGAGTGTCTCTCACCTGTCGAGGCGGCACTGCCACTGGTTGGTCCATAGGAAGGGTGGCTGTTGACAGCTTGTTGGGGGTTGCACGAGGCCCTCGAATAACCCCCTAACGCCAGGGGGTCGTGAAGCATGTAGGGGTAAGCTGTCGAGTCCCTCTGCTGCAAGCACGCACTCGCCCCCATGTTGGAAAGGGTGGACACCGGTGACATGGAACTGCCCCACCTAAACAACGAAAACAACAACAACAACCATATTACAAACATACATAACAACCATGTTTATAAAGTTTCGATAAATTTTATGGTATAATGAGAATTTATTGAGAAGATAAGTTATGGCAATGGTGGTATCATTGCGAGCATGTAATTAAATCAACAAAAATGAATTTTTCTTTATAGTATAGTTTTTTACCAATCCGTTATTTCACGATAATACGTAGTTAAGGTTCATAAGCATCCAAATAATAAGAATTATTTCCACTTCACTAATTTGTTATTTAACAAAAATAATTAGGGATCTTAACGCTGTAGCAAACTATGCGATCAAAATATGAGCTGAGTGCGATGGAAATATTAGGAACGCCCCCTCGTCAATAAGCACGGGCCGCAAAAAAGTTTTTTTTTTTTTATTGATTAACTTTAACTATCCGGGCGCATGTGCCTTGGAGCAACTAGGACGTCGATCGAGCTGTCCCCATACGCTTGTGCTTGAATGACGTTGCTTTCGAATGACAAAAGCGATAATAAAAAAACTCCACTCTGAATATGCACATTTTAACTCTATTTCCCTCTCATAAACCATTCCAAAACTGCTGACTTCAAGAGTTGCTCAGACTTAAAACGTTAAATTTGATGAAAAAATTGAAATAGTCACCTGTAGCTGTCTGCCATTGTACCTATCGGCTGTGGGATGGAAGGGTACATGGTGTTGGCGAAGCTGCTGTTGATGGGTAACCTGCCCGCCGCTGCCGCCGCCGCAGCCGCCGACGAAGGATTCACGGCCGCCGCCGCTGCAGCCGCTTGCTCCGCCGCTCGCCGCTGATTGCGCAGCTTCTCCTCCCGGCGCCATTTGGCACGGCGATTCGAGAACCACACCTGAGTCAACACAAAACAGCTAATTTGAAACCAACAATAAAAAATCACGTTTTGCCCAAACCCCCACCTTTCATGAATCATAATCATTTTCTTAATAAACACGTTTTATATACATGTCATAAGTAGTTTGTATGTATGCATTATATCTGAAGACTTTGCAAAGACTAGGAAAGAAAAGTGTTAGATTTTATACTCTAAAGGCCATATCGACAATCAGCATCTCAAATTGTATGTTCTGATATTGAGTTTAAGTTTGAGTTTCAACTCAGGCTTACTTTCTGTCGATAATGAAATTCGAGCTCATGCCTTGCAAAGTTCGACTCACTCCAACTCAACCAGTCTATTTTCTTATACAGTATACTGTATATCTACGCTATACTTTTAAATAAAAATCTATTTTTTTCTGCCTGGCTCAAAAACGAAAGTCTACTTCTGGCTAGACTTACAAAAGCTGAGCATCTCACACTGAGATCATCGTTAGCTCGTGCTCACTGTTTTATTGTCGATTTCAAAGTTGAGATGAGTGCGAATTCAACTCAAGTATGAGACAGCTTGAGTTTGAGTCTGAACTCATCTCTCATGAAAATGTGAAGTATTTTTTGAGTTTTTGGTTTAGTATTTAACTTTTATTACATTGAATGACAGAGTGCTTTAAACTATAATAGCCATTTTTGTTCTTCTCCTTTTTGGTTGTTTACTTCCGCCACCACACATACTGCTCGATCAGATGTCCAGGCTTGCTAATCAATAAGCTTATACAAATACTACACACATTAAGGGTGTTTGTCTTTAATCTATGGTACAAGTGGATTCATAGATCACTGAAGTACATCTCTCGGTAGAAAACAGTCATCAAATCAACAGGCAATGACTGCGCTTGACTCACGTTTTTTTACACTAACTTAAAAAAACTGAAAATGTTATTATTTAAAAAAATATATATATATAAAAAAATAAACAAAAGATAAATAGAAAAATCAATTTTTAATCAATTCTTAGCCATCCTATTCTAAAAATTTTTAAAACTACTGTACCCTAATGCTAAACGCTATACGTAATATAAGAGAAGTCATTGCCTGTTGGTTCTTGTTTTTTTCGGAAGGGATATTTTAGATTTTTATTGAATTTTTGTTGTTGTATAAACAAGAAACTTATCCCGGAAGTGGCTTACCTGAATCCTCGCTTCCGGGAGGTTGATTTTCTCCGCCAACCTTTCTCGCGCAAAGACGTCTGGGTAATGGGTGCGTTCGAATTCTGTCGAAAACAACAAAACACCATCTTTTTTAAGCCATTATTATCTTCCTGATTGAAATATTCCTCTTCTAGTATTTTTTTGAAAATATTTTTCTTATTAAATATTGTTTTTGTACCCAAACAGACCGTGTTGTATATATAAACTCAATAAAAATGTTCACACATATAAAATAAAAACAAATGATTAATGCACTTTTCGGCACTTTCAAAGACAACCAACAGGCAATAACTTCATTTTGAAATAATAAAATAAAACGTTTATAAAAAAATTCTAGTTGGAAAAATCTAAAGAAAATGAATGTTAGCTTGAAAAAAAAAAGGTCATGTTAATCAGTAAGTTAATATATAAAACTGTATACTGTACATCAAACAACAATTAATTAAAGATATCACATCTAAAAATAATAAATGTTCAATAAATGTTAAAAATCATTTATAAACTATATTGAGTTAATCAAATAGATTTTGTTGGAAAATAATCTACTATTTTGTACCACCATCATTTCAGGGCCACCATTTTCACAGTTTCATTGGTTTGGAATCGTTGTTTTTCAATTTGGTTTCTCATTTTATCGAACAAGTGGTAGCCGGACGTGAATAGCCATTTTTTTTCCGGTAAATGATAAACGAAATTGAAGGAAAACGATTCTAAACCAACGAAACTGTAAAAATGGTGGCCCTGAAATGGTTGTACAAAACTAGAGCGAATGTGTCAGTTGGGTATCGAAAAATTGAACACACGTCTCAATAAGTGTTCACAGGGATTAAACGAGTATCTGTAAAAATTAATGAAGCAAGTACTTTACTCTACCATATATGACGTGTGATCATTATGTTATTTATTTATAATTATAACAAAAAATAACCAAGTGAAACATATTTTTTGATTCACCCTCGTAGCTATCAGATGGATGAAAATATAACGTATGGACAAGTCAGGATCAATAAAATCAATCAAAATATTTGAATGTCCAAAATTATTAAAAAATGCTAAAAATAAAATGGGTGGCATCTTTAACTGATGTTATCAAACGACATTGCCCATGGATCCGAACTTTTGGAGCCATAGTGTAACATAACAAATAAGAAGGGTAGTATAGTAATGTCACTACAGTTGTAACTCATGTCACCCAGTGTGGTAACTCATGGTGTCACCTTTATCCCTATGGTGTCAATCCTTGATCAGCCCACTCGTGCCGTGTGGGTTCAGTTTAGGGTCTGACACCGCGGGGGCAGGTTTTCTCGGGGCACTCCCGTTTCCT
>JAQIWH010006016.1:0-13574 GCA_034695005.1 Cryptops parisi
AAATAGGCAAGTAAAACACGTGATGAGAATCAGTGAGAGATGGGGGGGTTTTCTACACTGACACATTTCACATAACAAACCTAGTGGTAGGTGCTTTAAAACGAGTGGAAAGCTCTTCAAAGTCGCGAGTAGTAGTCGTTTTATTCTTTCGTGATCCTTTTCGATCGAATAGTTTTTCACCTTCATTTTCTAAAGCGTTGCATTTTATATTCACGACAAGGGAAACATGAACAACAACAACAACAAGAAAATAAAAAATTTTCGTCTTCCTCTTTTGCCTGTTGCTATCGAATTGTTGCTCCTTGGAAAACAAATCGATAGTCATTCAATCATTGCTCCTCTTCTTCATGTTATTTTTTTTTCTTCTTCTTCTTTAGTTTTCTTTTCCTCATGACTTCGATTTCTCTTTCTATTTTCTTTTTATATCTTTTTGTTGGAAATAGGGGCCAAACGGAATGTCAAACCATCTTTTCAGCTCGAAACTTCAACAAATCTTTTTTTCTCTCAAAGTATATACGTATATAGTATTTTTTTCCCCTCAAATGTCATGAAGAAAATTGTTGTCACCGTGTACGACAAGATGTTTATCACATCACCAGTTTTTTTCCTCACCAAAAGAGCATGGTCATTCAAGCATTTTTTTTTTACCACAATAAAGTTTGTTAAACATTTTAAACACCTAAGCCTATTTTACACGTCAAACATTTTTAATCAAATTCCATCGATTTCAACTGTTTTTATGACGTCATACACACTTCTGGGCTTGTTCTATTGGGTCAAACAACGAAACCCAAAGCAAACAAATGTTTGTGTGACGTCAGAAAAACAGTTGGAATCGATGGAATTTGATTGAAAAAGTTTGACGTGTAAAATGGATTTTAATATTTTAACTGTGATACTACATTAGGACTAAAATTTATTTAATATAAATATTTCTCGATTTATACAGAAAGACATTTTTAAGCATACTCTTTGTATACCGTCATATACAGATATTCAGTATGTATATAATGCACAGAGTTCATTTTTGTATTCTGCATAATTTCGATTTATGCGAATTAGAATGAATGCAATATTTCAGTAACTCGATATTCAATTTATGCATGTTTTGCGTAATTCCATTTTTGATTTATGCACGTTTCGATTTATGAGAATTTTTTATTCACGCGAATTTAAATTTATGTGATCGTTGAGTAATTTGATATTTGATTAATGCCAGTTTTGAATAATCCCATTTTCGATTTATTTGTTTATTTATATCTGCAATTTTTTTACGTGGACTTACGCTGTTTTTGATTTATGCGATTCTCATTTTGTGTGTTTTTGGTACTATACAATATATTTTCATAAACGACTGTAGATGGCAGTTTACGTTCAATTCCCAACTCACTCACTCACAAGTGAAGCTAATATAAAGAATATAAAATATCAAAATCCATTTACAGCATATTTTTATGCCATCACCATGACTCTTGTCTGTCAATGCATGTCAAGTGGTGGTGAATAAACCCGATTTTTGAAATTGCATTTTTGTTGTCTTGTATTAGATGCGTGTCTATCAAGTGATGAACTCGTCACTAGCCTATCAGGAAGAAGGGAATAAAATGCTGGACGCTCGTCGTATCAGCACCCACGCTACAGGTTGGGAAGTGTTCCACGTTAGGGATGCTGTCGCCTCGTGGTTAAGCAACATCTCTTCCAATTATGGTGAGTGCTCTTTTGCTTGTTGACGACATCAGCACATACACACAAAAAATCATTCTTTTGCTACATACACATGGCCGCAATGTTCAGACAACCTAAAGCGGTTTTGCTATTGCGTTTGTCTCGTCTTCGTCTTTCGTGCGGTGGCTTAACCGTATTAAGGCTTCTGGAAAATGTCGACGCAATGTCACTTCCTATCGAAGTTCTTGGAAATGGAATAAAGTGCTTCTTTACCTTGGCAACGGCTAATTGACGAATCGATTGCTTACGATCAGTTGAAGTGCGGCCATCTGGTTCATCACGATGGATATCCCTGTTGTTGATTTTTTGTTGTCATTGTCCTGGTTTGTTGTTCCATTGACTATATATAAAGCGCTACTTTTGATGTAATGAAACCTTAAGAACGGGTAATCCCTCAATAAAATCCCCAATCGAAATTTTTGTTACTTTTATAAAAAGCTGGGTGTTTTTAAACGCTGAAATGTGTTTAAGGAAATATTCGAGTAAATAATGATGATTTGCTTTCAATGTGAGGATACAGAATCTATTATACTAATAGTAATAAAAGTACTGAAAGTTCACGATTTATGCGAGTTCCGTGTGTGTGATTTTGCTGTGATAAAGCACTTTTTCAAGTCGGTAAGTTATACAGAGTTTATATTAACTGGTTTCTTGATCATTGGAAGCAAGAATAATCCAAGACTTGCTTTTGTCTACCTTGCAGATATACAGTAAATTTATACAAGGTGAAGCAAACGTTTGGTCGCAGTTAAATATTACGAAAACCATTGGTGATATGGACCGTCTTAAACCAAAAGTCAAAAAAATTTAATTTGAGAAAAACGATAATTTTATGAATGGTTTGTTCATAGGGTTGCATGCTATTCCAGTTGGTTCACAGTGCCTTGTAACTCTCTCTAATTGGTCCAGCGATATAATTCTTAGTCTAAAGCTAGATCATGATTTAGTGGCCTCATTTCATTCATTAATTCTAAAAACAGTAAGTTAGTTCACAATGGCTTAACACGATCTATATGGAAACACTGCTTAAACTATTATTATGTGTATCGACCATGGGCTATCTAATTCAGTTGCTGGAATGTCATTTTCATGGTCATTCAATTATTAACTTCTTTAATATTCATCTCACACGTGACTTAGAAAAATGAAAGTATTTTCGAAATAATGCAGACGCACGAAATAGATCGCCTGTAAAAACCGAAGGCGATAGGCAAAACAAGTACGGCATGACAGGAAAGCAAATCAGGAGCAACTGCAACAAACAGTCTACCTACCAGTATAAAAGTAAAAAAGTAGTGTCTCTTAACATAAATCAGTACAACAAGTGTTCTCACAACTACCACGTTTCCACTTCTCCATTGTCAGGTGGGCCATGTTTGTTTTAGCTGTCCCTGATTTTCTCTTTCCTTCTACAATGTGTAGAAGTAACGTATGGCACCAATTCTAGCTCTACTCTTTACGGTAGTTTTTCCACTATGAAAATTTCGATTTATGCGTGGTTTTCATACGTTTTCAAGTAATCTTCGCATAAATCAAGGAATACCTGTATTTCAAACTAAATTGCAAAACCTTGTAACTGACAACCAGTTCGATGCAACATAGCTCATCACAGTACGCGTTAAAACTAGATTTTGTTTAAAACATGAAACTTCAATAATTCAGCTGGAAAAGTCACATCCAAAATGTACAACATTTCAACGTAATTCGGAAACAAATACTTATTTTCTTCACAAACTCAACAAACACCCCGTAGTAAATCTCAGGCAAACGAGTGGCTGACGTGTAATCTTTTCCAATCGCATTTAATGCTTTTCAAGCTTTGCTCTTGAATAATAAATGAATTAACTCGGCGATTTGCGGATCAGCTTCAAACTGACAGTCGAGCTTTACCCAGAACACAGAAAAGTCAAAGGTTGCTTAATTGCCTTTAAGTCTTTCTTTAAGTCTCACCAAATCTCTACTACAACAATCCCTTTCCACAAAATGCTGTCGTAAACGTCGAAAAACGTTGAATTTTTTAGTTTTTTACCGGAATTTTACAACCTTTATCCGACACACTCATTTCCGAATTGCATTAAAATTTATACGCCATTTTAATTTTTGTTTTTCGTTCATTTTGTGTTTCCTTAAAACTGACAGGAAAAGTTTATTTTTAAACTACCCTGTCACGGCTACGTAACCGATGTTAATTAAAATTAAATCTCAATAATTATAATTATAATAATTTAAACATTAGAACGTATTTTGAATGAACTGTGAACAATGTTTCAAAAATTCAATTAAAACTGAAGTTTTAAATGCTAACGTAAACGGAAATTTTGAATAATTACTAACAAAATGTTGAAAGTGACAGATTGAATACATTTTTTGTCGGTAACTTTAGATAAGTGAATTTCTAAAATATTTAAACACTTTGACTAACACTAAGTATAATTAGAATAATGTAAAGTTTGAACACAAGGGTTTAGGTTGATTGAAAACAAAAGTTTTAGGTTGTTTTAACACATTTTAATCATACTATATAAAATGTTTTGAAATCTTATTTTACAATTTGTCCACTACTATTTAAAAATTTAAAAAGTTAATCAAAATATAAATACTACATTTATTATTATAAATATAATACGTCTTCGTTTTGTCAATTGCGAATCTGATCTGTTGTTTATAACTGCGATAAAAGGAAGTTAACGCGAAGCCAGTGAGACAATCGTTCCATTCCGCAGGTCATGGACTGCCAGACGATTTACATATTATCGGAATTTAATATTATTATTTATCAGGGGTGGGCGTAAGTAGGTTAACAGCTGCAACACGTGGTCATATACTGGGTGTCCCAAAATGAAGTACCCCATTTGCTTTTATTATAACTTTTTCATTTTTTATTTTATTGTCAATTTTCTTTCATATTATTAAAAAGCAACTCAAACCGGTTTTATTACCCACTTTTCATTAATTTTGGTGTATTTTTACCAAAAACAATGACGAGCGAATTTAAGTCCAAACTTCATTTTTAACTTCATGTGTTTGAAAAAAAAACGAAAGCAAAGGTTCGCCCTGCTTTCTTTTTTAAATGAGTGAATTAAATTCGAAAGTTCGAAATATCGAGAACATACTGTACTTCCCCAAGCTGGTAAAACCTTGGTATCAGGAACCCATAACTCGTGGCAGCGCTGCGAAGCTAGCAGCGCTGTGGCTGTCGTCACGCGTAGAAATTAAACGCACAAGATACAATCAATTTGATAAAAACTAATCAACTGATGACAAAGCGCTGTCACCTGATGACGTGTTTGCTGTGGCTGCGAGTAGGTCACGTGTTCGTGGTGGCTGATGTCATTTTCGCTGTAGCCAATTAAGAACCAGGAAGGTTGAGGGCCTATTTATTGCTGATTGCAAATATTCGGCGGCTATATTAAAAGAAATTTCATACGACTGCTATTATTCGATAGCTTCAAGAAAGTCAGTACTATGGATAAATTGACACATATACATAACTTATAAAGGAACACATTTCAGCCAGCTGTAAAATTTAATTCAACAGGTCGTGATTTTGGATTCCTTTATGTGATATTAGGGTTTCGTTTCATCCGGGCCACGTGTTCTTAAGAGTTAACCATGCCAACTAACTGCGCAGTGCAAAATCCGAACGGCGAGTTAACAGTAAATTAGACGAAAATATCGAAACTAACACGTTTCGAATTTAAAACCACCAATCACTGCTGACTAGATGGTTTTCTGAGGTTGTAGGCGGGGTTGCAGCGCTGAATCTTGGCAGCGCTGAACGAGATACTACCCCCAGAAAACATATTTTTGAATAATGGTAGTTCTATGAAAAACCTGCCTTTTGATGTAACAGAACATTATTTCAAAACTTTCTTCAAATTCTGGTAATGTTTACAACAAAAACATTCAAGTACAAAATGAACTATTATCTAGTACGATAGTTGTAGTGAAAAATTATTAAGCAGACAGAAAAGAGGTGTCCACAGAAGGTGATTTATCACTTCCATAGACTTGTCACAAGCACATTTGGACAACTTTGAAGATTCAGTATCAGCGCAATAAGTTATTTTTTATAAAATTAATAAATGGACATTCAGAACAAACTTCAATCTAACAAAGATAGAAGTTTGTTTTGCTTTTAGTGTTATAACGCATTGTCATTTTTTTAACGTAACGTTGTGTCACAAGCTTTATCGTCACTTCCGTGGACATTCAAAAGAATAAGTTTTGCACGTTAGTGAGCTTCTTCTTTACATAAAATGGCTGGAAAAATGGTCATCTAGATTATTCAAGATTTTGGTTTGAAGTTGATCTCTTTTACTCATTTATTTGAAAGGAATATTTTGAAATTTCAAAATGTAGACCCGAAAACGCAGGTTTTCTGTAGAACCACCCATAGAAACCAAGGATTAAAACAAGTAATAGGTGAAGAAAAACACGTTTTTAAGACCCTACTTTTCTTTTGTGGACATGTTTGTTGGATGGTTAAAGTTTGCTTGGATGAAAATTTGAAACTGATTTATTTTTTGTTCGTTGGCATTGAGTTTTAGTTTTTTAAACAATTTGCTATATGGTGCATTGTTGAGGGTGATGTTGTGGAAACCTACGCACTCCACGGCTAACATGTGGGTACGCACTAGAAAATTAACGATCTCAGGTTATGGTGAGCATTTTTCAACCATTGCTTCACAGTATATTCAAAATAGCCTGATTCATACAAAAAACACCTCACAATCACGTTGCAACAGACCATTTTATATCCGTAAAAATGATTTTTATTTGATTTCTTTTCACAGGTTTACTAGTGAGTTTGCGAACTTTAGCTGGTGATCCGGCGGATGATTCGACTTTGCGGGTCGTGAAACGACGTCATCCTAATGGACGACAACCCATCCTCGTGCTTTTCACGAGTGACGGTAGAAAAAAACCGGCCCAAATTCGGGAAAATGGTAAGTCTTGCTTAAAAATCCATTCATTAAAATTTATTGTTGTTTTTAAAATTTAAAACCTCGTTAACCAATTTAAAACCACAGACTAATTGCACTTAGCGTAGGTACGCAAAACTTTTCAGTAGTACGTAGCAACACATACATAAGATGAATAATAGCATGAGTAGTTAATAAACTCACAAACAACATTACAAATTTAATTTAGAAAAAAATATTATATAATGTATGCACACTGTATACGAAAAATGTTTCATTTTATGAAAATCGATTTTTCACTTTAAAATCATACATTTTGCATTCTCACATTCTCAAACAAATAAAAAATTCATAAAAATTCGTAAAACAGTTTTCTCGAACATTAAAAGAATTTAGTTTCACTTTTTAATTATACAGGGTGTTCATGAAAGGTCTAGTCAAATTTTGAACAAATGTAGTCAAATTTTGAACAAATGTAGTCAAATTTTGACTAAATCTAGTCATATTTTGACTGAATTTAGTCAATTTTGTTTTGATACTACGCATCGAAACAAAAAGAAGTCCATATAAACATGGGTCCGGTAGTGCATACACATTTGCATACGTACAGCAATTATGAGATCACATTCCCACGCACTTACGTGTCACCTGGTGTTAGCTCAGAATTCCGACTTATGGTTATATGGGTTACTTACTTTGATCTGTGGTTCAAATATGACTAGACCAACCAGGAACACCCTGAACATATAATTTTATCGTTTTAAACTAGTGAATAATAGAATAAAAGAAACAACCACAGTTCCGTGAAAGTAATTGAAAGTGAACGTATGTTTTTGATTCTTTTTTTTTTAAACCAACTCGTTGAAAAAGTTATGAAAATCTTGGTGTAAAATGAAAAATAAAAATTTAAAGTAAAATAAAAAAGTTGTTGCACAGTTAGACGAATTTAATTAGTGGCAAGACAAATGACATTTTTTCTCTCATCTTCGTTCTGCGCATGCGTTAATGCCAATATCGATTCGGCGTTAATGTTTTTCAAATCTCTCGAGGCGAATGCTTAGCTTGTGTAATTGATTGCAACTTATCACTAAACCCACCCGAATTTTTAACCCCCACATTTTTTTTTAAATAATCATCACTCGGAAGAATATTAAAGAAATGAAATAAAATTTATGCCACAGTATATGATTATTTTTCACAAAACATGAGCGACCAAAAAAAAACGGGAATAAAAAAAGTAAAATGGTGATGTTAAAGAACGGAAAATCCTCGATTTATCTCAAGTTCTGTATATGCGATTTCGCAATACGACATGAGATAAATTCTTTTAGATACTCTTTATATGTAAGAAACTTTTGCTCATGCGATTCTGTGCAGTACACAAATAACTAAACGCTCCTGTAATTGATGCTTTTCTTCAACAACTAGGTGTATGCCCGTCAAAAATGACGGGAGACAATTGGTT
Organism: Cryptops parisi; assembly: GCA_034695005.1. Taxonomy (NCBI): domain Eukaryota; kingdom Metazoa; phylum Arthropoda; class Chilopoda; order Scolopendromorpha; family Cryptopidae; genus Cryptops; species Cryptops parisi. Next base: position 8,116 of record JAQIWH010006016.1, read on the forward strand.
CAATTCACAAACGTAATTCATTGATTTAACTCCTGTTGTTTCACAACATTCGTCAGAGTTAGTGTTTTATGTTTACTTCATCTCATTAGTTAGTGCTTATGTTTGTGTTGGTACGGTAACACATTTATTTTGTTATGGTTACGTTTGTTTTTTGTTGTCATGGAAACATTCTGGCACGAAAAGATGCAAAGACAGAGATGCTTGGCTTTTATATTGTTTGTATGCCATGTATGGCGAAAATGTAAACTTAAGGGCCATATCGACAATGCTTGCTCACCGTGAGGAGAGTGTGAACTCATGGTCATCTCAGTGATTTTTCCATTGAAAAGTTACTGAGGAGAGCATGTGCTCACACTTTCCTCACGATGAGCAGGCATTGTCGATATGGCCCTTAATCAATATAAAGTAAAACAAGCTTTTTTGTACGACTACATTGAAAACAAAAAAATAATTTTTAAGAACGCGCTTTATATATTGTCATCTATCACAACTCACAGGTGAAACCTCAATTCTTTTAAATTATAAAGTAGTCCTTCAGCACTCGTGAAATCACAACTTACTCACAACTTAAACTAATATAAAACGTATAATAATTTACCGTATATCAGTCGTTGCATACGCCGTTATAAGCTTCCGTCATAGGAGTGTATTGTAGTACATTTTAAAGAAGGTCAGAAACACGTGTTTCTAATTCAATCTCCACCCCAGTGAAATAAACTCGTCCACTCCCATCTCTATTTTATGTTAAAAGTAGTTGTCAAATATTCAATATTCATAAAAATTATATTAAACTTCTAAATAATTTTTTTTCACGATAGATATTGATATTACCATAAAAGTTTGACTATATACATCATCTTACATTTTATTTGAAATGTAAAAAAAAAATTGATAAATTGTGTAATACTGTACTAACTAATTAATATACTAATCCTAGAGACCTAATGTGTTTTGCACATACTCATTTGTGCAGTAGGCCTATTAAAAATTAAAAATTTAAAAACGTCCCACCCCCAAGAAAAACTTTTATTTTCCAATTTGAAAACATGCGCATATAATAGTTAACGGAACACATAAGAAGCCCTTGATTTATGCGAGTTCTGATTTTGCTATTATACGACGAGAAATATTCTACCGTAAACTATGTACTGAGTGAGATAAAAGTTCAATTTCAATATAGGTTCGCATTTATCGAAAATTTCAGTATTGGCGATTCTGCATGCCACTGCTTAATTGCATGTGGCAATTAAGCAGTTGCTACATGCAATTGATTAAACACTCCTCACTGTTACTTTCCTTTTTATAAAGTGTACGCCAAGTGTGGTGTAAATTTCAAACCTTTACATTGCCCAATCCAATTTTTCAATCTCATGGAAATTATCCGATTTAAAGATTTAGTTTAGAGATTTAAGCAGAACGTTATTCTCACAAACATCGAGGTTATAATAAGTTAAAATTTAACTTATTATAACTTATAACTCACAATCGAGGTTAAAATCGAACGTCATAATTTTGCAACTTTTAAGAAATTCAGCAAACCGGAAACGGTTATTACATTCGGAAGTAGTCGTAGTGATTATTTAACGACATTCTAATACCTGCCCTCATACCCGACGACGCATTTTCATTAAAACTGATGCTGGCGCATGACAATCGCGTTTTAATGAAGCCACCACACGTTTCGAAAAGTCTGAAGAGTAACGTAAACTTTCATGCGGGTTTTCTGTCAAAATTAGTTTCACTGTCATCGATTGAAAAATGTGGCATTTAATGCTCGGAGAATATAAAAGGAGGAGAAAAGGGGAGAAGGGTAGAAAAGGTGAAAGAAAATTTTCAAACCGGAAATGAACAACGGTAGCATGCACAATGTATATGCGACGTAAAAGGTAATATCGAAAGCAAATTGCCAAGTCAGTGAAGCCTAAAAGCACTCGAGGCAAGCATTACGTTGTTGCCACTGTCGCCTGGTTTGTGCTTTGGAAACGTTGTCGGCACCATCTGGCAACACATCCCATCCTCCATCCAAACTAAAGCTACTGTTGCATGTACTCTCCGTTTAAGTAATAGAATTAAAGTGACATTGCCACGACCAAAGACCAGGGAACCATGAAATTTTCCAACCTACGATAAGAAAAGACGCGGGAATAGGGAAAAGTTCCCTCGAGGGTAAAAAATTTGTCAAAATTAAATTGATTTTCAAAACTTAAGAAAATTGGCTTCCCCAGTGTGTTCCAGTATATACTATATCGTGAAATAATAAAAAGGTAATAACTTTTAGAAAGGTGATAGTTTTTAATGAAATCAGACCAAAACTTTTGAGTTTACTTAAAAGATTATGTGAATCGTGTTTATTCAGCTTTACACAGTTTGTGTTTTATTATGTAATAGTTATCGAATGAATAGGTTATTAAGAATAGTGAAATAAACGGTTAAATAAATTTAGATTTTTAATAAGTGAATTGTAACTTTAAATTAGAGTAATAATCGGTGGCTTCACTAATATGGGTGCAGACCACACCATCAAAGTGGGTGCCACCAAAATGACTGTATGAAATGTTTGCGCAGTGTTTCAGAATAAATGCATTATTTTTAATAAAAAATATCCCTGTGGTTAATTATACAGGTTGTACCTCACTAATCCGAAATTCATTAATCCGGCATCATCTTCGATGGTTTGGCAATTGGAATTTACAGTGAATGCTTTGGTTCATGATTTTTCAATTTATGGTGAATACTTTTTGGTTCATACTTGTTAAATTTAAAGTAAAAATAACAGTGAATGCTCTAGTTTATACTTATTTTTGAATTTACAGTTTTATTTTGCCCTTTTTCCCTAAGCTTCACTGGTTCGTAAAATCTGCTAATCCGGCAAGTTTTCCGGATTAGTGAGGTTTTAACTGTATACTCACAAACACATGTTTCTCAAGCTCAATTTACAGTAAATGTACTGTATTTTATTTTATTTTTATTTTATTTTATTATGTTGCGTCCCAAACAAATAGGACAAACGATACAATAGAAATAATGGATGTAGCAACAGGATTATCTAAATACAGGATAAAACAAATGGTTAAAATATATCTGAGTGGATGACGAATTGGTACATTTTTTTTCGAAATGCAAGCACTTCTCATCGGTTTGTATTAATGTAAGGAAAGTTTTGTTTGGTGAAAATTGAGTAACAATATTAGTGTAAAGGTGGATTAATAACCACAAACAAGATTTAGTGTTGACTGCATCATAAGAGTTTTGTATGGCAGGTTTGAGAGGCGATTGTATGTAGTTCCGTAAATATTAGTTTGTTCATGACCTTGGAGAGGAAAGGCAGATTGGCTATGGGTCTAAATGAAGTGAGCAGGTCCGTGGGGCCAGACTTAAATTTAGGGATAATCTGGGCAATCTTCCACCGTGCGGGGTAAGTATTTGTTAAAAAGATCATTTCTAACAATTTGGTTAACGTGGGGATAATTGGTTGGCCAATGTTGCTTATGACGAGGTGATTGAGGATATCACCTTGTATTGGTTTTTTATTATTTAGTTTGTTTATAGTACTAATGATTTCCGTGTCTGTATAGTGCTTGTAGTTTTGTTTATTGTGAGTTATGGGTAGTTTTAAGGGTACTTGGGCGTGGGTGCCGGATGTCCGTTGAATGGGATCGCTGCACCAGTGAAGATATTTAGTGTATAAGGTGGGACTGAGGGTTTTGCATTGATGTTGTTTGTTTGACTTAATGTATTCCCATAGGAAGTTAGTGTCTTCCAGGAATTGTCGTTTGGTGGTTCTAATTTGTTTCTTGTATTTTTTGTAGAGGTTTTGTACCTCGATTAAGTTATTTGGGTGTGGGTTGATGAGCCATTTTTGGTATGCGCAATTTACCTCGTTTTTAAGCGAGGTGAGAGTGGGATTCCACCATGTGTTTCTAGCCCAATTTTCACTTTTGAAGGTGTTGATTACTAACCCATTCGCTAACAGTATCTGTAGAAGACCATTCAAAATAGCGTCCAGGAAAATGTCAGTATTATCTTGTGCTGCAGTGTGCCAAGAAGAAGAGTCAGTGAGAATTTCCCGTCTCACCGCTGCCCAGTTTATGTTGTGATAGTTATAGGTCGTGTAAGGGGCCGATAGTTCGGTCTTGGTGAAGGTACGAGGAGGAAAACGTAGTGTCAGACAGATTACTAGGTGATCTAATGGGTATATAGGGTAAGTTTGGGTATTAATCATAACTATATTATCAGTGGTATAAATTTGGTCAATGGTGGTGGTTGTGTAAGGTGTCCGTTGTCCGTCTAGTGGGGAAGTGGATTCTTGGCAAACAGTTTACGGTTTTTAAAGTAGAGTTCAGCTGTTCGGTATTTTTGTCGAGAATGTCGTAAGGCGTGTTGAAGTCGCCGGCGATAATTACTTTGTCCTGGAAGGTAAATTTCCGGATTAACACATCGATGAGGTGGTCGATTGATATGTAGTTATGGCAATAGACAAGTAAGATATCCGTGGGAAGCGAATCCGGAAGATTGAGGAGAACATGAGCAATTTCAAGTCCCTGATCACTATAGTGATTCTTTGACTCAGGTTTGAGGGAGTGGTGGCATAAGATAGCCACTCCCCCTCCTCTTGAACGTCTGTTGCACAAGAAAGTTTCGTAGGAATCATGATGCAAAACTGTTTGGTCATCGTCATTGTTGATCCAAGTTTCAGTAATGAGCATAATATGCGGTTTCTGTATTGAAATCAGGCCAATGATGGTGTCAAATTTATTGTTAACAGATCTGGCGTTAATGTACGTTATTTTGATATCATCAGGTTTAGGCTTGTATTGCATATACAAGGTTAAAATGTATGCTGTAAAATTGTATTTACATTAGTACAAGTGTATTCGTGGCAGGCTGTAGCTATTCGCGGGGTTATGATGGAAAGCTTTCAAAAGCTGTAGCAATGTGCTGTGCTCGGCAGAAAAGCATTTTATACTAACGTGTTTTCTTTAAAAATCAAATTAACTTCATAATAAAATCACGAGATGCAATTAAGCGAACTCTATAGTCTTCAGTAACTAATAATATTCTAGCAGAAATATCTGGTATCACCCCTGGGATGTTACACGTACTTTTCTGAATCTTCTAATGCGCAGTAGCTTCGAATAATATCGACACAAAACTATATCTCATCATGGTGTCATACAAGGCTCTTCTGTATCTACAGTTTTATTTGCCTCTGTCATCAACAAATTACATAATTTACCCATGAACTCAAAATTATTCACATATGTGGACGACAATGTCTTGATTTTTCCTTACATCAAGTATAACCAACATATTGCGGACTATCACTTAAAAATGACCTTGAGATCCTAGAACAATGGTATGAATATAGGAGTATAACCTTACATAATTTAAAAACACAAAAGATGCATTTATTCACCTCTAATGATAACACCACCATTAAAATTCTCGGAATTCATTTC
>JAQIWH010006017.1:0-13572 GCA_034695005.1 Cryptops parisi
GCTCGAATCGGTGTCATCAACGCTATGGAGGTAGCGTTACTGAGCTACTTCCGTCAGTGAGCTACTTCCGTCTATGACAGATCTAGACAAATATTATTAGTAATTCTTTTTGAAATTTCCCTTTAAAATCACAAGATTAAAAGTGGTGAGCTTGCAACATTTTTACTGCCAGTGCCCATGCATGAAACCATTATAGTTTTTTATTATAATATTTGATTATTGAATAAATAAAAAACAAAAAGATAAGATAGTCAAAAAGATTGGTTAAAAAAATAAGATATAGTCAAAATAATAATGAAAAACAAATTCTCGATGATAAGTAACCGTATCGTCAATCAGGTAAACGGTTAATTATTCCAATGGAAAACAACCGTTCCGCTTCCATGTACTCGTCCTTGTTCATCTTCCTGTTGTCGTAATCCATTCCAATTATTACCGTTTTATGAAAATTCGCAACAACCACATACGAGAATTGTGTAAACCAATTTCCGAGAATTAACTGTTTATTGACGTCAAATATTTTTAACAAAAATGTTGTTTTACCTGTGATAATTTGCAAAAAAAAATATCCAAGAAAAAACAAGAATAAAAAACAAGAATAAAAAAAAAGACGTCAAAAAAATAATTTTTGACTTTTTGTCCTTTTTTTTGTAACTTTTTCGTGTATAGTTTGGCATCTTATTTTATTGACATCTTATTTTATTACTTTTCTTTCCCCTTTGACTTTATTTCCTACAATCGACAATTTCTGCAAATTAATAGGTACATCAAAACCGAACAACATTTTTGACACAAATTATCCAACACAGGATACACCAAAGATGTTAACGATTTCCAATGTACAATAAAGAAGCCCACCAATGATTCGAACTTTCTTGAGAATTGCATAATCGACCATTTGACAACTGTAACATTACCAATACAATAATACCAATACAATATGATAGTCAAAGTGAAGATAAACATGTTTATATTCATTTTGATACCAGTTTTCCTTGATGCTCATTGGCTGAACCACCCCCCTCCCCTTTTGCGCGTGCGACCTTCCGAGTTAATCAGCCCTGGGTAACAATGTGATAATGTACCACCCTGTAACAATACGCAATCAAACCTTGATATTTATTTACCTGTCTCAGGAAAGTCAGTGGATGTTGTCCCATGGCGTGACAATCTCCAATGTTGGCTTTGATTACTTCCGTAAATGGCTTCGGAACACCCTGCGAAATTAATTAACGAACATCAATCAAAGCATTATACGATTGCCAATTTGTTTCATATAAATGAAGATTGCAATCAATTATGCAAATTGAAAAATTATGATTCAGCAGCTGATCGTGTTTTAATTTTACAATGATGATTTCATATTGATATAAAATAATGGAAATATTTAAGTCAAACATAACGTACCGTCAGTATTAAGTACATGGTACTTAAACTGCATGTTATCACAATGTTACATGACCGTATATCAAAGCTATCGAAAACTCAAGATTATGAGTTTAACATATTAACATATTCTTAAAATATGTTACTGTAATACAATTTTTAATATTACAGTATTAAACACTGTACTTTTTAACAAAAAAGTTAAAAACACAAAGTTTTAAGTTATATTTAAAACTTTGTTAATGAAAGTAATACAAAGTTTTGTCTGAAAACTGGTTTTACAAAATCGATTAACTGTAAAAATGTTTATGTAATAATTTATTATTTAAAAAAAAAAAATATCTTTTAAAATTGAAAAATTATATTTTCAACATTATTTTATTACATTTGAACAAAAAAGTTCCAAAACAAGCTATTTGAACTGAATTCGCTATGTTTTGGAGGATTTAACTTGTAAAACATGCCTTTGACACAATTTGAACAAAAAATCTCGAAAATGACTTATATAAAAAAAAATTGGTATTTAATTTAATTGGTAAGAAATTATATTTTTGAATGTTAGAAATTTTGGTACTTTCCGGTTAGAGTGGGTGCAGTTATTTGCTTGTACTTGGTTATGGGTTTATTTTGTAAGTTAGGTTAGGAAAAACAAAGAAACGTATTAAATGTATGATTTTGTTTTGTTTCCCTAACCTAACCTGCAAAATAATACCAGCAAATAATTGCACCCGCTCTAACCGGAAAAGTACCGAAATTTTTATTAAAATTCATTTATAAAATTTGAAAACGTTTTCAAATATGTATTTATTTTAATATTAAACACAAAATATTCACAACTTCTTAAAAAACTACTTTTTATTTTTAAAGTAAACAGAGTACTGTAAATAATATTTTCCCAATAAAAACTGAATGAAAAAAAAGTAGCAAAATATTATAACAAAATTAAAGATTAAGTTAGAAAAAATGCAACAATTAAAAATGACTTGATCTTTGCCTCACCCTGTATATTATAGTTGTACCTCACATTCTACTAAACTCAATACAATTTTTATAACGTAAAAATAAAAAATACGCAAAATACGCAAAATTAACAACATGACACATTTTAATGTGTTATGTTGACATTTTAATTGAATTCGAAACCAACATTTACAACTCCACCCCTGGCGCTCAGGTAAACATCATAATTTATATAGATAATTAACCGAATACAGTAAAATCACCACTACGACCAGAAGGTTGTCGGATAACAGAAATTTTCCGGTTATCTGATAATTACTCTTTAAATAAATAGATAATTAACTAAATAATCCAATAGGTACAGTACGATATGAAATATGGACCAAATATAGTTTGACAAACCAGAAATGTCATAAATAAATAACATCATGAAATTTAACATTAGGAGACACGACGACACTGCTGCTGCACAATTGATAGCTTATCTCCTACCCACTCGATATATAGATTAGAAAAAAGACATAATCCAACAAGACCTGTTCGAGTTCCTTTTCAATTTCCGAAGCCCTGATGACGATGGGTCCTCGCACCGCGTATTCCATAGCTATTAAATGGGGGTTTGTGTTGTCCAAAGTGAGGGTCTTCTTTCGAGTCGCCATGGTTCGGTTGGGCGACGAAAAACAATTGCCCAAAGGATGCCGAACGAAACGAAAACGTGCCAACAATAAAGTGCACCCGCCTCTCAGTAAAGTGGTGGGCCAAGTTATTAAACCACTCGTCATCGTGACTCTCGGCAAGTGGGGCGGGCACTTTTTTATCAACACATTCTATTCATTCGTCGTCGTCGACCATTCTCTTGTCGCGTCATCTGGGTCATTTCAGGACGTAGGGCCTCCTATATATATAGAGGCGGCATTGTTTCAGGGGTTTTATTTAAGGCGTTAAATCCCCTGATGGTAGCGACATCTAATGCTGATGCTATTGAATGAGCCAGTTGGTTTCTGTTTGCTTTGAATCCTTTGAATAACTTTTTTAAAAAAAAATTTTAAATTTCAGCCATTTTATGTAAAAATGTTAATAAAACTTGTACAATAAGTAAAAAATGACTTGAAAACACAAGGAAAAGTAAATAAATAAACAAAGAAGTAAAAAAAAGGGAAAAACACTAAAAAAAATATTAATTTTTTTGACGTCTTTTTTTTAAAACTTTTGTTCCTTTTGTTGGTTTTTAACTTTTTGCACTAGGTGCATCACAGCTGGGTGCATGCTGATGATCATTGTTTGCGTTGAGAGATAAATAAGGATTGTAAAACATTTAAAGTTAATGTTAAATGTTTATATAACTCTTAAAAAATGTCTGAGTTATATGCAGTACTATAACTCTTAAGACATTGTAATATGGCTCATAACTGTATTGTCTGAAGCCCTTCATATATATGCATGTTTAGTTACAACAATAGGGAACGAGCAACATTCTACATCTACCCGAATGAAACGACATTTTACGTGACAACAGCTTTTAAAATCATTAAAAGCGAAAAACATAAAAAATTAAAACATATAAAATATTAAAATCATTAAAAATTATTATTTTTTTAATATAAACACTTGGTATACAAGAGTTCCTATAACGAAGAAATCTTACGAGATTTCACACAGCGAGCAATTATTATTTGTTGTTAACAGTGTTCTTTTCTAAAAAAGTGTTAGGCGGTACCCAAGATCAACATCGATACAAATCGTGATAGATTTTATCAATAAAGTATCGATAAAATTTAAAGTCAAAATACTCATATACTCTTGTATATGCTGAAAAAGAGCACTAATTCTTAATATGTTCAGTTGACTAACAAACTCAGCTAACAAAATAAACAACTCCTATTTTCCAAAGTCAAAATTAATGTACATTTTAAAAACATTAAACTGAAAGGAATTATTTGAACAATAAACATGCATCAACGATTTGGCATTTATTCTAACATTAATAACAATGATGATCATGTCCATGTGGTCCACAATGATCACGTTCAGTTTTCATCATAAGTAGTACGTTCGTCGTTCGTATCATCAGTCGACCGGTCTGAAATTTGTATCCTCGTCGACCTACGGTGTGCAACATTGTTCACCGCCGACAGATATCGGCTGAGAAATTTACCGGGTCCCATGATGTACGTCCTGGGGCACTTCATACCCTTCTTACGATCGTAGATAGACGTCATCACCTGCTGCCATTTCAAGGGCGACGAGATTTGGCAAGCGAGACGTCTCCGGGTGTCGTCCTCGCTGTGGTAAGGTTTACCGTCGATGCACGAAATGACGGTGACCAACGGTTTCCTGATTTCGATTTTGTCCAGAGCAGCTCTGAGCACGGGTTCGGCGGGAAGCATCAACGACGAATACAACGGTCCGTAGACGTTGATCGATTTGAACTTCCTGATGCCGAACTCGTTAGCGTTCATTTCGATGAACTGGAGAGCCTAAAAAAAAATAATTGGATGGAAATAATATGTTAGTTTTAAACTAGTCCTCCAGCAAAAATCACAACTCGACCTGATATAAAGCGTGTAACAAACGATCATTACTTCTCTGTGTCCAGCTATCGTGACGCATTGATGGAAACGATAACCCGATATCTCGCAACACGGATTCTCGATCCCAAGCTGCACGCACCAGTCTTTCGCAACTTTGATCGCTTCCTTCAGCCGCTCCTCCGGTCGCAAAATCAACACTGCCGTGCCGCTCGGAACCATATCCCACGCCGCTTGCATCGCTTCGGCTCTGATTTTAGCAACACGGACCGCTTTAAAAAATTAACGTCAAATTAGAAAAATAAATAAATACTCATAAAAACAAAAACAGCGTTTTCGTACCAGCTTCGAACGACATCGCCTCTGCAAACACCAACGCCGCATATTCGCCGACTCCGTATCCAGCGACGTTGACGCACTTCTCGACTGCCTATACGTGTAAAATAAACAAATAAAATTATATTTGTAGATAAATAAAATACACAAATAGGAATCGTGTGGCAACGTCGACGGTTCAAGAGACCTTGGGATTTTCAACGTTCAGCCGTTGTATCGCCGCCAACGACGTGACGAGCGCAGCCAAGTGCGAATTGACAGGCTTCATCAGGTCGGCTTTCGGTCCGTCGAAGCAGATTCGCTCGAGATCGTAACCGACGATTTCCGACGCCGCGTCGTACATTTCTCGGACGCCGGGAAAGTCCACCAATCCTTTGCCCATTCCTACGAACTGGAAACCTTCGCCGGAAAAGAGCAATACCGTCAACGACTCGACGTCGTGTTGCGTTTCGGCTTTTAGCTGTTCGTCTTTGATTCTCTTTCGTTTCATAGATTTGATAATTTTGGAAGGGTAGGGTGACGTGGACCATGTTTTGTCCGCAATGTAGTCAAAGCTCGCAGCACTGCTAAGTAGATGTTGCAATTCTTCTTGTGACACTTGACTTTTTGCATCTTTGGCATCATGTACGTGACGTCCACAAAAATGTGGTTTTAACTTTATTTTTTGCAGTTTTGAACATATTCGAAGTGTTAGTTTTATACTGAACATTGCTTGACGTTTATTTATGTTTTTATAATTAAAGTAGAAGGACAAGAAGTTTACCAACAACGAATGGGAAGTCCATATGATGATACGAAGATCTTCTAGAATCTAGAATAACAATAAACCACCACATGGAATAAACAAAGCGCTTAAAAAGCAGTAGCGAGATTCTCCAAATGAACCAATCAGAGCGAAGCTTTCTTATTTATTATAGCATTTGTAGAATGTAAGCTAGTTAATTATTGGTTAATTTTTCAAAGCGATTTGTTTGCTATTTAAAAAAACTTTCATCACTTAAAAAATAGTTTCAATAAATAAATAAATAAATAAAACAAAAAAAATTCTATATTTATTATAAAAAACTAAATAAAACTTTTATGTTAAATTTGTACACGTGGTTAATCTTCTGTATAATAATTTTACGCAATATTAATATCGATACTATCGTCATTTTTATCGTGGAAAAAATCTCATTATCAAGAGAAACATATAGATTTCTATTAATTGTTATAGGAGACCAAAGTCAGTGTTTATCATACTGAAAATGTAATAATGGCCAATTGGCACGTACCGGTATGTTTATTAAAAATTTTATATTCGATATATGGAAGTCTAGTCCTCAAAAATACGATAATTGCTCTCATGACAGCGACTATCATAACAGTTATCTTCGTGTAAAAAATGGTCTAATGTCAACATTTAATTTTGAATGTTTTCTACAATTAATACATATTCCAATAATATTTTGGAGGATATTACTGTATATTATTAAAATTAGTTATACTTAAATACAAATGATATGTATCGAAAACAAATATACATAAAAATCGTAAACAACAACCCCCAATTTCTTTAAAGGGTTACGTACCGAAAACCGGAAAAGTCAGCAAAGTCCTCGTGCTGGGTCAGAAAGGCTGCGGTAAGACATCGCTTTTGGAACAGCTCATTTATGGACACTTGAACAACGTAAGCGAAACGCGATCCAAGTTACGTTTTACACGACGATGTAAACGTTGAAACGGTTTTCTTTTTATGCAGATCATTTACGAGACGATCGAAGATGTGTACGTCGCTAACATAGAGAGCGATCGCGGCATCAAAGAGAAGATCCGTTTCTACGACACCGGAGGATTGGTGCGTCATTTATCACCATCTAATGTGGTTTCCGTTCGTAGTTTGGCGCACGCGGCTTTTAAGGCCATTTTTTTTCAGAAAACCTAAATGTGCGCTTCACGCATCGTAACGAGTTTCGCATTTTTTTCAGGAACCGAAATCGAAAGACATTCCCCGCCACTTGTTGCACACAGTAGACGTATGTATGTTTAATAAACGACAGATTAAAGACTTCTGTCGTATGTTGACGTTCGTTGAAATCGTTTTTCGCAGGGAGTCGTCCTCGTCTATTCGATCAACGACATGGATTCGTTCACGACCGTCGACCTGGTGAAAAGGGAGATCGATCGCAGCAAGGAAAAGAAAGAGGTGCGTTATACAGTTTCGTTCACGTCGTCGCGCGTCATAAAGCACTTTTTATTTTTGTGCGTGATTTATCCCGAAACGTTCCGAAGTCGCCAAGAACGTGTATTTTACGACCGAACATTTTTTGTTTTAATAGTTGACGATCATCGTGCTCGGTAACAAAAAGGATCTCGACACGTGCCGCGCCGTCGAACAAACGATGGCTTTGCAGTGGGCCACGCGGGAACGAGGTATACCATTTTGTAAAAAAAGTTTTACGATCGGACTCGACGTAAAAAAAAATAACGCGTTTCGTTGCAGTGAAATGGTTCGAAGTGTCGTCGTTTGATCGCAAATCGTTGGGAGAATCGTTCGTTTACCTTGCATCGAAGATGAATCCGCCGACGAGTAAGTTTCGCGCAGTCGCTTATTACAAACCTACGTTTCTAAAAAGGTGTAGTTATAAAAAGTCCATATAAACATGAGTCTGGAAATGCATATACCAACAGTGATTATACGACTCATGCGACTGCACGTTGCGTTATCTTGGAAGCATTTCCGGACCCATGTTTATATGGGTTGTTTTTGTTTTGACGTACATGACACTTGTGGTTAAGCACAGGAACACCCCATTACATATATATATATATTTTGTTATATTTCAGACAAGTCGTCATTTCCACTTGGACGTAAAATGATGCGTCCTGCCAACTCGCTCGACAATTGAAAACGTAACAAAAAACGTTTCACTTAATATTTAATGTTAATTTATATATATATATATATATATAAATATATTGCTATAGCTTTAATAATTTTTTTTTTCGAATTTTATTTTACATTAAAAAAAAAACAAAACAAAAGTTCGTGAACGAAAAATGTGAAAAAGAAATGTTCGTTAATAATAAAAAGGAATTGCTAGAAAAAACGAAACAAAACAAAACGTGAATGCTAACTTGCCGTTGTCAACGTTTCCACTTGTTCCATTTCGACTGAACTTTTGACGACGGTCGACGACAAATCGATCGTTTTCCCGCCGACATCGTCGGTTCCGATCGATGCTGAATCGTCGTCGATTTTGTCATCGACTTTGTCCGTTAAAGTCTCGCTGGATTTATCGTCTGCAACCGCGTCGTCCTTCGCTTCCGATTCGGACGCGTCCTTGGAAGCCGATTCACGCTGCTTACGGTCCAAATGGCCTTCAAAGGTCATGATATTTTAAAAAATAAAACACGTCACTCGGGTGATTCTTGGTTCGTGAACGTCGACATAAAACATTTTACGTCAAATAATATTTAGTTATAAACTCATTAAAATTTAATAATCACCGTATTGCGATGGATCCACGCCAATCATACGCAGGTAATGAACCTGCTCGCTCTTGGGAATGTACGCACGCACCGACGTTGCACCTTTCCACCCGCAGATCGACAGCGTCAACGATTCGGAGCTATCACTGGTTGAACATTAAAAAAGTCGTTACGAACGTTAATTTGCGGTTAATTGCTAGTCGACCACAGTGATTGTGTATTGTCATGTTTCAAAAGATGATGTAAAAATAACTTACGACGCATCCAACGTGTGCTTCAAAACGATGCACCCAGATTCTATGTGAGGAGAAAGAATCGAAATCACGTGCGTTATTATATGGTGTGACAAAATGAAGGTGATATTTTTGGTTTATGTCAACTATGCGATTGATCGGGATCGTGTCGAAATTGATGAAAAATTGTTACCGAGTTTCTGAAGTTGGCTTCTCGTTTCGTGGCTCATTTTAGTGTTGAACGGAAACTCGGTCGTTAGAAGTAGAGTCATGTCGTTTTTGTCGACTTGGACGTGACGGTTTTTGATGAACGGCAGCATCGATTCGATACCCTGCGAAAACAATGTACACGTTTCTTGGTTTATAGTTCATCGTTAAAATAATGTCGAAAAATTGAAAAAAGTACTAAAAATTCAAAAAAACCAACCTCTTGCGTCAGTCGGAAATCGCATTTGGTGATCTTGTTATCGTTGCGACAAAACACTTTGATACCGGTGTTGATTATCTACCGAAACAACAACAAAAATGAAAATAAATCAGCTACGATCAACCACCCGATAACTCAAATTAAACAACGTCGTACTTTGATCCTATCGAGATTTTCGACGATGATATCTTTGACGGCGTTCGACGTCAAGTAGACGTGGCGTTTCTTCCCGGTCTGACAACGCGTCAAGAGACACGTCGAGTCGAACGAATCGTCGATCGCATAAAATTCTCTGAAAAAAGGATCGGTTAGTATTTTAATATTATAATTTATTTTTTAAACAATATATAAATTATCCACAGATTTCGATGTTAAAAAGCGCGACTCACTTTATCTGCGGCCAAACGGGTTCTTCTTTCGTGAAGAAGAAAAACGGATCCTCTTTGTGACCGTGAAGGCGTCGTTTCTTGCGAGGAGGACTCGATGGCGGTCTATTTTAGAGATAATCAAATCATGTCGCAGTGTTTGTGATATTCCCTGGTAAAAATGTGAATACTAACAACAACAACAAAAATATAACGTTAATTAGAGAAAATTTCATTCTTTACATACCTGTCAGCTTCAGATTTCGTTGCAAGAGATTCGACATCTGAGATGACAAAAAAAACGATTGACAAACGCATGAAATGTTTCAACTTGTGAAGGTAGTTAAAAAATATATCGCCCCCAATTGTTTTTATTATAATTTTATAATTTTCAATTATTTTAAATTTTCTTCTTCAGCATTATTAAAAAGTTAACTCGATAATTCTTCAATTAATAATGTAAAATAAATTGTAAAAATAAAGCTAAAATAAAAACAAGGTGGTGAATTTTGGGGACACCCTGTAAACTCTAAGCGAAAATATTTCGTTTAATTTACCGTCGGACTTGGGTTCCGCCGCTTGTTGTTCCCACGGTAACGACGACGTTTTTTTCAAGACGGCAACGAAAAATCCGCCCGTGTTCTGATAATGCGGCAAAATGCGCAAACTGAAAACAATGCACAAAAAAATAAGTCGACGTACAAATATACACGTCGAAGTATAAATAGTTGCATTTGGTCGACAGCGGTTTTAAATGTTAAAACTGTTCAAAGTTAATCCCTAAACTGACTGACCACAAATTATATTTAAAGCACACTTTGTTGTACAAGATTATAGTCGATTAAAAATATTCCTCCATTGCTCTCGTTCCAACAAATAAGTTGTTTTTTCAAAATGTCTTCCGCAACAAATTAGTGGTAGCAGAGCGTGGTTTCGTTAACTTACCATCTTTCAAGATGAAATTTGTCTTTGTCTTCAGCCTTCGGAGGAAACATGTGTAAACGAATCTGCGTCGCGTATTTCGACGGAACTTCTTCGGGATCCTTGTACGACGTCAGATCACGACTCATCACCACCCACTCGCTCAGTCCCGGCAAATACTTAAGACCAGGTAATGTAGTGGAAACGTCTTCGAGCTCGACCGAACCTAATTTTTCGCAAAATATAAAAAAAAAGTTAAGACGTTGAAAATGGAAAAAAAAAGACAAAATGCTAACAAAACGACGATATTCACCTTCGCATTCGACTAACAATCGATGAATGACGGCTTCGTTTTCCATCGGATTCAACGAACACGTCGAGTAAACCATCAGTCCACCAACTTCGAGCAACTCCAAACCACGTTTTGCGATTCTCGATTGTAGACTACAAAAATAAACAACAAAAAAAGTCATATTAAAAAAATAGAAGTAAAAAGGTTGTATACAGGGTGTTCCATAATTCATCACTGCATTTGTTTTCAATAATTGTAACTTTTTTATTTTCATTTTTTTTTCCAAGTTATTAAAAAGCAACAAAAATTTTCAGTTTTTCAATAACGTGAAGAAATATAATAATAATAAAAATAATAATAATAATAATAATAATGGAACACTCAGTATAATAAATATTGTCAATCAACATCTAGCAAATTCAAACATAGGTCTTACCCATGAAAATTGTTTCCATTGGCGGTGTTCCATTTGCGCCACACGTCGTAATTTTTTCTCAACGTACCGTCACCACTATAATTATAAATAAATAAATATTATAAATAAATTTTAAATTAAATAAACATTATAAATAAAATCATTACAAAAGTAAAATTCATTGAATAAAATAAAATAAAATTATTTGTTTTGCTTGAAAATCACCTGCATGGAACGTCACATAAAATCCTATCAAATTTCAACACGCGAGACGATCCGTCATCCTAAATCAATCGGACAATACGGCACGATATAATTAATGTAATTTTATGCTGACAAATTAACGTCACATAAACTAATGTAAAAAAAAATTAATTACCTGTTTGACCATGATGTTCGGCATGTTTGCCGAGTCGTGATTGGTGATGAGAAAACACGGACTGTGGAGACGTTTTGCTTGGTGAACTAACATGTAACACCTTTTGTTATCAATATCGTTGGCGATAACGATTCCCTCTTCAAAAACAAAATGACAAGCAATCAACATCACACGTCGATATGTCAATAATATTTCGATTCTTATACGTAAATGTTATTTCAATACCAGGTAAAGCGGTATTGTTGGCGTGCAGCATTTCGATCAACTGCGCAGTCTTCGAACCGGGAGCAGCGCACATGTCAAACACTTTGTGATGCGGTCGGACGTCCAACAACAACGGCGGTATCATACTCACCGCTTCTTGGCGCGAAATGTAACCCTGTGAATTTTTGGAAAATGTAAATATCGATTTTTAAAATCGAAATGAAAGTTTGATCGTAGGGTACTTACACCATCCGTTTCGTGAATTAAGAAATTGTGCAGACGTTTGAGCGTTTCCGATTTGCGAACCTCCTTTCTCGATACGTTGATCTGCCACGCTAAACCGTCAGGATACCTGTAAAAAAAAATATATATATATATATTAAAAATGTGACAAATTAATTAATATCGCTCGATAATTACCGATTGTAATTAATTAGCGAACGTTGCTGGATTTACAAACGAGACCAATATTAAAAACAAAACAGCGTTTACGAACCACGGCAGACAAAACGGTTTTTCGATTTGCGTGTCCTCCGTTTGCAGCAAACGATTGAAGTAATCGCTTTGAATGATTTTCAAAAGCGCTTCGGCGTGACTGTGGAAACAGTAAACAAAACTTTGTGTCGATAACAGAGTTTACTGTAAATTTATACAAATAATACATTCGTCGTCATCGGTAAGTACCTTTTACAACCCGTTATGCGAAACGACACCGGTAAATGTTCTCTCATCGTCGCCATGAACGCATCCCATTCGTCGTCCTTGATAATCTTTTGAGCCTAGTTAACAATTTGGTTTTTATTATTAGTTACTTAACCATTTATTTATTGTTTTCTTTTTAATAATTAACGCAAAAAAAGAATTCAATGAATACAAACCTTATAGTAGGCTTCAAAATCAGCATTTTCTTTGATTATATCCTGATAATCTACTTTAGGACCATTAGAAACTCGCTCCTGAATATCAAATTTTATTAATTAATTAATTGTTTAAAATTTTAACTATAGTAATTCTATTAAACTAATCACAAAAAACGTCATATAACCTTTTTCTTGTCTCTTCGGTTACGTCTCTTGTTGGATCTCATTGTTTTTTGTTGATTAAAAGTTGATAATAAGTTCAGTTGAAATGTATCACCTAATTGAATGGTAATGGTTATTAGCAAGTTGGTGGTTAATTAACGATATTGGTTAACGAAAAACTTACTCAACACGTGGAATTGAATCGAGTGGGAATGGAGGTTTAAGTATTTGCTGCCACCTTGTGGTGCATTGTGGTGGTTATATGAATAGCAAGAAGTGACGTTTGTCGTTTATTAAATGACGTCTCTGACTAAAAAATAATCTTGTGACATCATATGGCGGGAATTTCAAATAACAGAATCTGTCCACATTACGGTTTCTCATATTGGGCACGTTTGCTTATCCCAAGATTCCGGGATAAAATCTGCCTCAATTTCGGAATATAATGTCAATACAGTATTTTGAAATAAATAATCTGACTAGGAAAAACAAAGCAGTTAATTATTTAAGTACAACTCCATCATAGGCTTATGTAATAAATTTTGCTCTATATTATTACTAGTAAATAGCCCGTCAAAAATGACGGGAAAGTTGTTTATTGCTGTCATATTGCTCATGTTGTCTGTCATATCT
>JAQIWH010006018.1:0-13571 GCA_034695005.1 Cryptops parisi
AGAACTGGAACGAATATTGCGATAGCAATATGAGCTTAAACAACTTTCCCGTCAAGTTGACGGGTTTAAAGCTAGTATACTGCATAATACATTAAAAAATCGAATTGTTAAGTCGCATGGATTTTCGTTGACTAACCATTGCCAGGCTATTGTGTCTGCATCAACCATTTGCCATATCTGCCATATATGGCATGGTAGTACTTAAGATCGGTACGGTACACGTAGTACCTAAGGTGGACTCTGCACATCAAATGTACCTTTTTGGGCTATAGTCTCAAATAATAGCCGTGGTTGCTATTCGAGGGCGGCTATTATTGCATATGTAGAATTTTTCCTGCAGTTATTATTTGAATAAAACCGGTAGTTAAAGTACAAGTAGGATCTTTAAATTTCATATCATTTTCTATTCTTGGGTAGCAATATTTTATTCACATATAAGTTTATCTACATAAATTGCACTTAGTGCTTACATTTTATTTATTGCCATTTACATACAAAGTGTCATTCTTATTACATGCAGTATATGATTACTATAATTTAGGATCAGTATTAACAACTTATTTCTGTATATAGGAAGTAAGGATGAAATGACTCATCACACCATCTCAGACGAGAAAGACGAACCCACAGCAATCTGTAAAAGTTATGACTTTCCTTATGGAATGTCATGGGTAAAGCGGAGTCGACTGATGAAATATTTTCCAATTAGCCCTACTTACAAATTGAATATAACTACTACTTGTGATCTCTCTGAATCTGAAGACAATGCTGATAAAGACACTAACCACGATTCTAATGGAAAACACTATAAATAAGGATCTGTGTAAAGATGGTGTTTTTTTCTGTAACTAAATTTTTTAATTTGTAATCTGATTTATGCAACTTGATCACCAAAATAAAGTAAAAATTCTTGGTGATGGTGTTGATTTCTCCTGGATTGCAGTGCCTTCTTACATTTTCCTGAATGTTCTATTACAATATATTTGCATAAATTCAATATCTACAGAGCTTGAACTTTAAATAACAAATTAAATGGTGCAAATATTGCTTGTGAATACAACCCTTGGAAGAAGTATGGAATAATTACAGGAGACTAGCACAACAGAGCTGTCTTTACACATGGGCAAACTGGGCAATCGCCAGGGGCCTCATGATTGGACTGCATTGATATACTTCTACTTTTCTCCGATGTGAAGTCATGTGCACCCTCAATAACATCATTTTCAGAGCAGTTTACCTCTAAATCACTACTAACTTCATCTTCAAACCATTCCCTAAGTTTACACTTAAAACGGGGTTCAGAATCGGAAAGTATGAAGAACTTTACATGATCCCAGTAGAGAATTCATTATGTTACAAACCATGTCTGGTTAGTGAGATCACAAAAAAATCTATTTCATCACAAAATACTCAGACAACAATTGACACTTGCAGCTATAGTCTGTGTCCGCTAAGTCTGTAGTAGATCACTACTGCGCATTGCAGTCGCGGGTGTGAGTCGGTTGGTGTGCAGCATATAAGTGCATTCAAAACATAGTTCCTTCTTAAAATGTGTTATTTACATTAAATAAACAATAAAATACATTTCTATAAATGTATACATGTATACATGTGTAAACTACTATTTCAAATCTATGAACTGGTTAATATAATTATTTGTGTTTAAATCAATTTATTGATATTATGTATACATGGTCTATTTCGTTCTCTTTTAAATTTTAAATTGAAAGGAAACATTTGCTTCTGTTGGTTCTGGTTTCCATCTCGTCCCCTTTTGCTGACTTCTATGGGTGAAAAACTTTATGAATGTTTCACTTGCAAAATGATGTTTCACTGATTCATCTGACTCGAAAAAGCATTAAACAGTCACACTGGTGAAAAACCTTTTAAATGTCCCACAAGGAAAAAGATCTTTACAGTGTATCAGTTTTGAAACTCCATCAAGAACTCTCAGGCTATAACTCATTTCCAAATGACTATGGAAACATAAAATCATACATTGTCAGACAATGCATGAAATGAACTTTATTTCCGTTTTTCGATCTTGTGGCCCAAACCGTTCCGGAAATATTCACATTTTTAAATGGTGGCAAAACCTTTGGGCCCACTTAATACACCTGTACTCAAGATGAAGTCGAAGTGTTAAAAAGTATTTAGACAACCAAATTTTTACGTTGTTTTCTTAATTCCCTTTTGACCCTCTTAGCCTCCACATTATTTCTGAGGCCACCATCGCTGCCCTGGATCTCTCTAGTGCCTCAGGGGACAAATCGCCTACTTTTGGAATCACTGGGCTACATGCTGCTGCAGCTACCCCGACTTCGTGCCAATTGTTAGCAAACTATTGTTTTCCTCTAGTTGTTATTATCTTGGGTTCTGAGGGATTAATAAATAATTCCTCAGAACGATAATCGGTAATTGTTTTAAATATTTCTACCTCCATTTATGCCAAATTTTCCTCTTTTTGGACAAAATATATGGAAACGCCTTACTTTGTTCAAGTTTTTCATTCTTGAAGTAGCTCACGCTAAGCTCAGCCTAATTACAGTATATTATTATGAATTATCTTGTTTTTGACAAATGTTTACAATAAACTGTCTTTAATTAGCCAATATATGTTGTCTCCTCTGGGTCTCATAATTTTAGGCTACGTGATTTTTTTATTTTTCCACAAAAAAAAATTAAATAAATAAATAAATATAAATATATATATACAGTAGAACTTCGATAACTCAAAAATTTCGAGTTAGAGAAAATTCGAGTTTGTTCCAATACTCGGAACAAAGGTTATCTACATAAGTACTGCATTAATGTACTACACGTAGTACATTAATGTAACACACACAGCACAACAACAGATACAGTACAGTATTTCACAGGTGTTTCAAAGAAATTTTGCGCAATGCTTTGTGAGAAGTCTTTTATCTCCACTTCCTATTTTGCACTCTGAGCATATGGATTGACTGTTTCACATGTGATGTTATCCTATGCTAAATCTGCCTTGGTTTTGTTTGAGGGGACCTGTTTCCACAACGTTTTGTTCAAGGTTGATAACTTGAACTGCACCCTTAAGATGCTGCAACCTAATGATTCACCTTGAATTCGAGTTACAGAGATCAAATCAGCCCAATGGGGGTATAAAAAGGTTCGAGTTATGGAAAACTTTTGAGTTACAGAAATTTGAGTTATGAAAGTTGATTTGTATGTAGAATGATTGCTGGCCAACCAAACCAGTAAATTAATTTGAGCTATGGAGAAATTTGAGTTATTGAAGTTCGAGTTATCGAAATTCGACTGTATTAACTTTGATGAAGATTAACTGTATTAACTTTGATTAGTTGAGCCACATATCAAAGGTCAAAGAGCCGCATGTGGCTTACGATCCACGGTTGGTCACCCTTGCAATAGTTTATGCATATATTAATAAACATTTATAGTTGGAGAGACAGTCCAATCACTTGGGGGAAGTAATTTCTGAAAAGGTGAAAGCAGTCCAAGATGAAAAAAAGAAAGTTGAAAATTTATTGGATCGACTCTTACCACGTGTCATTACCGAGCAGATCCGGTTGAATGAAGAAATGGTTGCTCAAAAGCATGAAAACATTTCAGTGTTTTTTAGGTACAATCAAAAAATATGTTGTTGCTCAGATTTTGCTGTTTTATTTTTTATCTTATTTTGCATTGTTTGTAGTGATATTGTAGGTTTCACTGCTCTTGCCAGGCAATTTAAGCCCATGCAAGTTGTGACTTTGTTGAATGTATTGTACACGTGTTTTGACAGCGTTGTTAGTAATTTCAATGTTTACAAAGTTGAAACTATAGGTGATGCTTGTGAGTATACACATATGATACATAGGTCTATATATTGATTAAGATTATAAATTAGGAAGTTTTATATAGTATTAGTTTTAATATGTATAGTCTTATTTTTGCCATATAAGATTGTGTTGCAAGTGGAGTACCAGTTTCCGATGAGCATCATGCTGAAGAACTGGCAATGATGTCATTGCACATATTATCAGCAGTTGCAACTTTTCCAGAACAGCTTTCACCTGACAAACCCATTAGCGTTCGAATAGGAATGCATTCAGGTAAAAAATAATGTAAACTTGTGATTCAACATTTTTTGTACAGAGATGATAATGCAAAATTTTTATGTGTTTTGGTCTTTGACAGGCAGTTGTGTTGCTGGAATCGTTGGAATCAAAATGCCACGTTACAGCATTTTCGGAAAAGATGTACTGACAACTCAGCAGATAGAATCCCTAAGTGAAGGTAAGATGAATATATTGATTTATTGGTAAATATTTATTGTTACCAATAAGTTCAATTTGAAATCAGATTCAAGTATCTGCACATCACTGAAATTGATTCTCAAAAGCTTTTAATCATCCATACAGTGTGTTTAGATTTTACATAAACACAGGTTTCTCATGAAGTTTTGTTCTGTGCAGTTCGTGGCGAAGTGCAGGGGTGGCAATTTATAGGTGCGGTTTAACATAGTTCTATGCTATTGGTATGGCTTTCATGACATCACTCATCACGCGAGTCAGTTTTTAGAACTTGCGATGTGAAATATGGCTTGAAAAGCTTTGCATCATCCGCCAGTTTATTACCAGGGATGCTAGTGTGTTATGGCAACCACATGAGTATCACTGACTTGCCCAATTCTGCAAGGCAGCGAGACTGTGAACTAGGAGAACAGCAGATGACAAGAGTGAAAGTCCTGTAGTGCCTGCAATCCTCTCAAAGAGTCAGTGCAGACTAAGAAGCGAGATGCAGGGCTACGAAAGCAGACCAAACGTGTTTGTTCAATAGTCACGAATTTCACAGAAAACGCTGTAAGAATATGGAAGATGTTTGTTAAAGGTAAAAAAGCCACGCACGCATCTCAAACTTACCCGGTCTTCATGCTTTGCACCATCAGTATAGATGGGCTCAAAGTGGCGATGGCAATGGAGAAGCTGCTGAAATGACCTATATACTTTGCAAATGAGGCAGACGCCTTACATATTGTTTAATTCTGTTTTTAAAGAAATTTCTGGAAACATCAATGGATTACTAGGTGATCGCAGATAGAATGCAGGAGTCTTTGCAGCAAGATGGAAAATGTCCACATTCAATGGGCCGGTGACCCTGACTTGGAGCATACAGTTGTATGCTGGGTGGATGAAACACACCTCATACGCAGAATTATCTGGATTGATAGAAAGCCTTGCCACATAGCTGGGACTATGTGAAAGCACTAGCTTCTAAAAGAAGTTGAAATGGAAGCTTGTTGTTTTCTGCACACATGCTGATAATAGGGCTTGTTTTTAATGTGCTTAAAGTCATTTGAATGCCAGCATGATGGATACTCTCAAGTTGTGACAGGTAGGATGGTTGAGCCGACAAAACCACCTTCGGACCGTAATCGGGCAAGTGAACAGTATAATATCATAATTTGACAATCAGCTTCCTATGATGGATCAGCTTTCCAACAACAAAGCTGCAGCTGGCTAAGATGGGAAAGCCAATCGAGCTTACAGTTAAAGACCAGGCAAAAAACTTTTCTTTCACTATCAGGGGAGCGATATTGAGAGTCAGTGATGGTTCAACTCGCAGCCAGCACAAGTGGCTGAGGTGTACGCACACTCTCTTCTCTATGGAGAAGCAACATCTCATTAACAGGCTTATTTTCCACCAGCTGATGGTGAGTTATAACTGCTATTTCACCACCAAATGCGATAGAAATGACCGAAAATGGCCAGATCATTTTCAAACAGTGACAGGAGTTTTGTATTTGCAGGGCAATTGTTGTTCCTTGCTGTTCCTATTTTAGACATACCAGCAGTCAACTTCATTAGCGTGACTAAGCCAAAAAGATTCCTTGTTTCATGTGATCTGATGATCTGGATAAGAGGGTAATAATGGAATGGAGAAGGGGGGGTTAATGGGAGTAGTGAAAATGATAGTGATGGTTCAGGAGGGGAGAAAAAAGGAAATGGGTTGTCGTTGACAAGAAGAGTCTACCTGTTAAGCACTGTTTATTTTCCCGTCTTGCTCCATTTTCTTTTTAGCTTTATCATTGCTTTGATGCAGTTTACGAACGTCCCAAAGTTTTTGTATTGTACGAGTGCATGAAGTTGGCTGACCTGTTCTTGGTGTTTTTCAATGATGTTTTGGATTCCAAGCCTGCTGATGTCCTCAAAGCATCTGCATTTCAGCAGAACATGGCTTCTGGACTCTAGGATTCCACATAGGCAATAGCTGTCTGGGACAAGCTTGAATGATGCCAACTTTTTTTGAAGTTGTCATGTCCACTTAGAAATTGAGTTTTGATGTGGTCCAACTTTATCCAGGTTGCCCTAAGGTGCTGGTCGATTTTTTGGGAAGTAGGTAAATGTCAATCTTTCAATTTTGCTCAGCTACTATGTTTGCTGCCATATGCTGATTGCAAAAAGGTGCACACAACTCCTAAGGTTCAGGACATTTTCTGTTGTTGGGATGACAACTTGTTTCCTTAGTGTGAAGGGTATACCCTTCTGGATGTTATAGTTCATTGCTGCAGCCATTGCATTAAGGGTGATTGGCAAGACACCTGCGATGACAAGCAGTGCATCACGAGTTACTGTATGATGTGCCTTTGTTATTTGCAGCATGCAAATAATCTTTTGCGCGCTAGCAGGCTGTTTTTCTGTGGAACAATCAGACTGGAATGCATCTCTGCAATGAACCCTCTTCCTCTTTTGTGCAGTGACCACAGGTAGTTTGGGTGGCTTTGCAATCCCTTGTGATGTGCCGAAGCCCGAGGCACTGGAAGTATCTGCTAAGGCTTTTGAAGTCATCAGTACGACAAGATTGATTTCATGATTCTCTAAGATCTTCCTCACGTCAGCAACAGTTTTTATTTCAATGGATATTGCAGTGGTGCCAACTGCCAACGCTTCTCAAACTTTAGATTTTAACCCATTATTTAACTGGGTCGAACACGTTTTTTACCACTTTTTTACAACCTTTTATTTAACTTTGCCTGTTTGTTGTGGCTTTGTTTGAACGATTCGAATTATTTTGCAGTCAATTTTAACACACTTCCCGATATCTCAGAAAGGTGAAATTTGACAAACGGACATAGTCTGCGATATATTTCAATCTATTAAATTTCAAAGGCTTGATGTCGTGTAATTATCACGGAATTTGCATGTGAAAGGCCGAATTTTTTTCTGATAGAGCGTTTGGTGTGGTTCTTCTACTACTCCCTCAAGCATCATCTTAGCTACTTGCCAAGTAGATAAGATGAGACGAGTGTGAACCATGATCTCAGGGGTGAACTTTTTCGAAATGCCCCTCTCTACCTTGCCCTCCTTCTGTGGCAAGGTGACTATAATAATAAAAGATTGTGCCTAAAAACATCGTTTTTCTGATATCTTGTTCATTTCCTCCTGTGATAATTTTTGTTCAGTGGTATCGGATTTGATGATTCTCGTGTAGGTGATACTTTTGGGTTTTTTGGTTTCATCCTTCTCCAGAGGAAATGACTTTTCCTTGCCCTTTTATTATTCTCTATAGGTTCTTGTTTGTTTTTTAAATGCAACTTGTGTGTATCTTGTGAAGTTTGTGCCGCATGTTGCGTGTGCTTGCCTAACTGATGCAGCCTCGAATGCTGCCTTCCGACATGCAGTTCACCATCTCCTTATACAGGTTTGTCTCCAGTATTGCCCTTTTTGCAAGGATGACCCCAGAAGCATTTTATTCATCTTGTTTGATTACTTATACAAGTATGTCCTCCAAATAAAATCCAAAAAATCCACAAAAAATCTAACGGATGGTGCTACGATCGCTTATGTTTGGTTTATGACACTTTTTTCAATGTTTTTTTCACTTTTAATGGTAGAAAATATTCATTGTGTGTCATAATATGTAACATTGGAAAAAGCATAACATTATCTACTGAGACATGATGAAAACAAGTATCACTCAAATTAAACTTAAAATGGACTTTGAAGAAAAATAAACCTAAAGCTGAAAAACGAACACTAGTTGATCTGAAATAAAAATTAAAACGCTTTCTTCCACTAAATACCTCATGCCGGATTCAATGATCACAATATTTTATTTGGATTCTAAAATATTTGATTGTCTATTAAAATAAATTTCTCTTTTGAGACCAGGGATGATCTCATGTGTGATACCCTTTCTTCCAGATTTTGACCACAACTTGTAAACCAACCAACTAACTTTTGTTTGGAAACAATCTCTCCTCTCTGAGTACAGAGTCCAGAGCCAGAGGCCTGCCAATCTCCCGGCCCTCTAAAATGGTGGGGTGGGCATAACCCCTTTAAACCAGGGGGTCCCTCAGCCACAGAGAAAATTTTGGAATTTTTGAGGGTGTTCTGGTAGATTTTTTAATAAACTACAAGCTGTATTGATTGCTACTTTAATAAGTTAATATTTGAATTGAATCGAACTTTCCCAGTCTATAAGATTTAAAATATTACTTACAGAATGAATTTCTTCAAGCCTTCCCTTTCCTGCATAAAAAGTAGGGTCGGTAAATTAAAACATAAAAAAAAAAACAGAATTATAAGGTGCCTCATGACATCATAAGTCATTGACTGCATATTCTGAACTGATGAAACTGATATTTCACATAAATTTTATCACAAGTAAATTTATTTTATTTTACATAAACCACATAAGTATTTGTAACGTCTTTGAACTTATTATTTTCATTAATGTTTTATTTTAAGACCTATAAGTCATGATGATGAGTGTGCTAGAAATTTTTTACCTTGTCCATTTAAATGTGACCAGCCAAGTACAGTAGGGAATGTTTGTGTCATACATAATTAATTTCATGTTTTTCGATTTATAAAAATGATATTTTTTTATTTATTGAAGTTTTGTTGACATATTTAAAGAAAATTATATATCACAACAGGCCTAATTTCAATTTCTCTGTGGGAAAAAATTAATTATTGTATTAATTTTGGTTTTTATTTTTTATCATTGTGTTTAAAAATGATAAAGTAAGTTTATGTAGTACATAGTGTAAATAAACTTTTTATAATAATATATTTATTAAAACTTAGTTTCACCAAAATACTTAGTGATTTTTGGAACACTTTTACTTTTATAATGTTCTTTGTCGATCGTCAAAGTTTATTGTTTTTATGACAAAGTTTGTTTCAAATTGAATATTTGGTGTGCAACTAATCATATTTGAATCAATGAAATAAAGGGCCCATGAGGGTCAGAGCATTCACCTCTGGCAGTGGCCAGAGTTTGCTTCCCACTCGTGTCACGTGGATTCAATTCGGGGTCTGACACTACGGGGGCAGGTTTTCTTTGGGATTTTCCGTTTCCTCCTGCATCATAAAACCCTGTTCCATGTTTATCATCCCCATCTCATCATCATATCTGTACTTCTAATTTAAATAAAGTCTGAGGGCCAAATGATATAGCTGTAAAAGCCAGTCAGTGTCCTCGTTGAACTCCAAGTACCTACAAATAATAAAATTTCAAATTGCTTTGTATCAACACCAGTGTCTGTGACTTTTTTCATTGCCACTATTCTTTAGTTCTTCTGCCTCCAGTTATTTTGAGTAAGAAAGGCAACGACTTCTGTAATACTTTTGCTTGCTATTGTGGGTATTCAGGTATATTTGGTTAATTTATTTTATTTATTATTTTAACACTTTAATTCAAGGTGAAATAGACCGGCAACTTGTCAGGATAGCCAATCTATATTCCAGAACTATTTTCTGTTAGCGATTTTGACTCACATTAAATTATTAAACTTTCTGAGTTTAGTAGCTTTAACTTTTCTTTAACTTTAATGTTTCTTTTTATACTTTACTAACTCAATTTATATAGCTTGAATATTATCCAATTAACCAACCTGATTGCCACAGTTGGGCTCGGGTACGTGACTCCTGTTGTCTTGGTGTACTCAGTGATCAGTCGTTTACAACAATTAACAAATTTATTTACAATATAACCAATGAAATAATTAAACAAAAGTTAATGATAAAATGTGTGTATATCTTCGAATTTGAATTAACAATCCTTGTCTCTCCTTCAGGGTTTTAAAACATGAATACAAAAGATTTTCGAATTTAAATTAGATTGTTTCAACACAGAAAATCGGTCAATAAACAAATTTACAACCATTATAAACTCTACATGTGATTTATGATATCACTATAACAATACTGAACCTTAGTTTTCTGCTTATATCTACCATAGCTTGTTGTCTACCATAGCTTAAATCATCAAGGAGCCTCAATTCATGTACTTCGCAATCATAACAACCCTTTCAAAAAATTACTATTACACTTCAGGTTTGCTCGGCTTTTGCTCATACCGTTTTGTCTGTCGTTGTACGTGGGTTGTCTCCCATAGTGGGTCCTTTACTCGTGCATTTGTTCATCACTGGACTCGACTGGCATCTCGGGTCTGGGTTTAACGCATCATGGATGTTGGGCCACACTTGTTGGTAGGCATCTCTTAGTTCCCCTTTTAGTACTTCATTTCCTCAGTCTCAGGTCTTCTGCACACCCCGTATTTTCATTACCTCCAAACTTAGCTCATACTCGTGTCGTGATCGTAACGCATCTCTCCAAAACATTTCAGACTCACTTCCAAAATTTCTTTCTCTCCTCCCACTCACGTGAGTCCAATAGGCCGTGCTGCAGATCGAATACCGTATACAGTTTCTAACCATTCTTTTCCAAGCCAAAATGTACATTTAAAACGTAAGTTCCGTTGTCTCTGACGTCCGGTGTTTGATCCCACTTTTCCATTTGATATTTGGTTCTGAGCATCACCTGGGCCAACTAATGGGAAATTTTTTACCAATTTTTAATAACAATTTAGAATAGACATGAAATTCACTTTTTCAATTAGAATTCAATAACAATGATTTAAAATACGAAATATGTGTTTTCCCATCATGGAACTCTACATCATCTAGTCTATAGTAGAAAAGTAAACAGACCACCAGTGGACACACACACTGTGTAACTGGAGGAAATAAAAACCACAGGACAAATAAAGGGGAGAATTTTCAAGGTTGTGATTTTCAAGAAAGGGGAATTCCTTTGTCTCGAGGAACAAGAATCCTGTAGCAAAAAACGTTTTTTGCAGCCCACCAGCCAGCCCACCGGACCTGCCCTCTAGCCCACCAGGCATTTGCCCGGTGCGCTAGATGGCCGATCTCGGCCTGACAAAGTCATTAGTTAGAAAGTCTGCATTTATTTCAACTTACTTATAAAATTTTAGAATTTGAATAAAATAATGTGATAATTAAATTCGGCATGAAAAATTTAATGGAAAAAGTTTTTTAAATTTTTTTGTAGACTAACACCTTTAGAACTATTTTTCTTCAAAGTTTATTTTATGCTTAATTTTAGTAAATCTATGCTTAGTCTGTTTCTTTTGCATGTTGACCATCACTGCTTAAAAAAACTAGCCTTAACCACAAGCACACCTAAGCACTGTTTGCTAATAGTTTTTGTCACCTCACCTTTCCATTGAAAATGACCCCTGGTCTCAAAGGAGAAAGTAATAAGTTGGATGCCTACATTTATTTTAACGAACAATTAAAAAGTTTAGAATTTGAATTAAATAATGTGATCATTGGAAAAGTGTTTTAGTTTTTATTTTACATTAACTGGTGTTCATTTTTCTGCTTCAGATCTATTTTTCTTCAAATTTCATTTTATGCTTATTTTTAGTAATAAATTGGGTTTTTTCATCATGAAAAAACTATCTATGCTTTTTTCATCTTATGCTTTATCCAATGATGAAATATTATGACACATGATAAATATTTTTCACCATTAAAAGTAAAAACAGATAGGAAAAAGTACTATGAGCAATACATTGCCTACTGAAACACCAATGTATTGAGGCGGCACTGAGTTCAATATGAGTCGGAGTCAGCTTTAACCGCTCTCTGTCTGTTAAAGCTAGAACTGAGCTTACAGGGCAATCAACTAATGTTTCCAAAGAATCAAAGTGGTTTTCTCCACTGGGATTAAGTACTTTGTGGGGGGTTTAATTGGTTCTCGCATTCATATTGCTTGATGTCTCATTCGTGAAAGCTAGAAGAGCCTTTTTTTGATGTTGTGGCCATAGTGAGTTTGAGCAATAATAAAAACCATTAACCCCAGCCAGGGGGCTTGTTACATTAGTTGCAGGACCAGTAACAAACTTCAGAAAGTACAGCCTAAAAGTACAGATCACTTCTATGCTTATTCTCACCCAAGATAGTTTCGAAGGAGATCGAGAGAAGACCGACACCCAAATGAAGCGGGGTGAGGCACCACCCCGCTTCTCCCGTACCTCTTGGCTTTCGGCCTCTATGGGAAATATGACTGGGTCAAACATGATTTTCTCATGCATACTTACTTTTTGAAGAGTTTTTCCTATATGTGTCTTGTGCAAAGCTTCCCTTTCTGTTTTTCACATTTTGGGTGACTACTCTCTTTTTTCTCCTTTCCATCTCCAGTGTTTCTTACCTAGTTCCTTCCCTGAGATCTTGGGCGATTCTCCTCACTTGATTGCTCACTTACTTCATTTTCTCTAACTTTCTCTCGTAATCAATCACATTTAATAGTTCTTCCATTTTGTTTTTCTGCTCTCTCCTGTTTTGTGGGCGCCATATGACTTTGCAGTCAGTGTGCTTCTGCACATCAAATACCTACCTACTCTATGGGAGTACCTCACAGTTTTTGACCCCATAGTTGAGTCACTAAAATTTCCCTTCCTATCGTCAATCTGGGAGCTTTTGGCACCAACCCCTCTACCAAAGACTTACCACTAGAAGCTGCAGGGTGCAATGGGAGTTTTCTCCCATAAAGTGAAAAACAGGGAAAAGGGGGGAGGGGGTCAAGCCGGCCAGTTTTGGTCTTTGACTTGTTCAGCATGGGTGACCCTACAAAGAACAAAGCTACCACTGATACAGTCCATTGATCGAAACCCTTAGCTCTCCCACCAAGGCAAGATGCTGATCTTTGAGGGGGGGGGGGTATTTGCAGGGCAATGGAAGTAATGGTCACTTCAAATAAGGTTACATTTTATACATTATTTTTGGAAACCTTGTCTCTTGAATGAATAGCGAAAACCAGCAGACAGGGCTGCCTCAATACGCACACGTAAGATTGATGAACAGAAATAATTCCAAAAACCTGGGTAATCATTTTTGTAATCAGGCCTCATACCAGGATCAAAGTATATCATGCCACCAGGTGGTATCATATGTCTTGTCCAAGTTGAACTAGACATTAACAGCATGTTGGCGGTTAAAGGAAATGTTGTTGAGACATTACTCAAGACAAGCAAGTTGGTCCATGTTCAAACTACTATGGCAAGAACCCCACTGGATTGGTGTATGAAATTCAGTGCTCTCAAGCCACCATACAAGGCATGGATCCTTGTTTTGAAGAGCTTGAAGACACTGTAAGTAAGAGCAATCGGTCTGTAGTTTTTAGTTTTATGGCAATCTTCGCTAGATTTCAAGAAAGGGATGACTGTCGCTTCCATGCCATGCCATGCTGATGGAATGGTACTTTCACATCACAGTCTAT